>WNWK01000825.1:0-202500 GCA_009830355.1 Cherax destructor
ACAATTTATTTAGTTGCATAAACCTTTACATTGCATCAGTAAACTCTCACTACAGTGGTCCCTCGGTTTTCGTGCATCTCCAAACTCGAACATTTATGTAAGTGTATTTTCGTAAGTGCTGTTGCAAGTGTATTTTTGGGGGTCTGAAATAGACTAACCTACGTGACATTATTTCTTAAGGAAGTAAATTCGTTCGGTAATGGCACTTTAGCAGCATTCTGGAACGAATTTTCAGCGAAAACTGAGGGACCACTGTATAATGAACCTCTATATAAGAAATTTGGAATAAAATCTGTTGTCGATTGATTTGGTGAGAATGGTCGAAGTCCATTAAAAAATAAAATTAAGATACAGTAAGTCCTCTACTTACAGACATGTTGAGAATCTTCTGTATTGTGTATAATATTTTATTTTTTTATTAACACATCGGCCGATTCCCACCAAGGCAGGGTGGCCCGAAAAAGAAAAACTTTCATCATCATTCACTCCATCACTGTCTTGCCAGAAGGGTGCTTTACACTACAGTTATAAAACTGCAACATTAACACCCCTCCTTTAGAGTGCCGGCACTGTACTTCCCATCTCCAGAACTCAAGTCCGGCCTGCCGGTTTCCCTGAATCCCTTCATAAATGTTACTTTGCTCACACTCCAACAGCACGTCAAGTATTAAAAACCATATGCCTCCATTCACTCCTATCAAATACGCTCACACATGCTTGCTGGAAGTCCAAGCCCTCGCACACAAAACTTCCTTTACCCCTCCCTCCAACCTTTCCTAGGCCGACCCCTACCCCGCCTTCCCTCCACTACAGATTTATACACTCTCGAAGTCACTCTGTCTCGTTCCATTCTCTCTACATGTCCAAACCACCTCAACAACCCCTCCTCAGCTCTCTGGACAATCGTTTTGGTAATCCCGCACCTCCTCCTAATTTCCAAACTCCGAATTCTCTGCATTATATTCACACCACACATTGACCTCAGACATGACATCTCCACTGCCTCCAGCCTTCTCCTCGTTGCAACATTCATCACCCATGCTTCACACCCATATAAGAGCGTTGGTATAACTATACTCTCATACATTCCCTCTTTACTTCCATGGACAAGGTTCTTTGTCTCCACAGACTCAAGTGCTCCACTCACCCTTTTCCCTCATCAATTCTATGATTCACCTCATCCTTCATAGACCCATCCGCCGACATGTCCACTCCCAAATATCTGAATACATTCACCTCCTCCATACTCTCTCCTCCAATCTGATATCCAATCTTTCGTCACCTATTCTTTTGTTATCCTCATCACCTTACTCTTTCCTATATTCACTTTCAATTTTCTTCTTTTACACACCCTACCAAATTCATCCACCAACCTCTGCAGCTTCTCTTCAGAATCTCCCAAAGCACAGTGTCATCAGCAAAAGCAACTGTGACAACTCCACTTTGTATTTGCTTCTTTATCTTTTAGCCCAACACCTCTTGCCAAGACCCTCGCATTCACTTCTCTTACAACCCCATCTATAAATATATTGAACAACCACGGTGACATCACACATCCTTGTCTAAGGCCCACTTTTACTGGGAAATAGTCCCCTTCCCTCCTACACACTCTAACCTGAGCCTCACTATCCTCATAAAAACTCTTCACTGCTTTCAGTAACCTTCCTCCTATTCCATACACCTGCAACATCTGCCACATTGCCCCTCTATCTACCCTATCATACGCCTTTTCCAAATCCATAAATGCCACAAAAACATCTTTACCCTTATCCAAATACTGTTCACCTATATGTTTCACTGTAAACACTTGGTCTACACACCCCTACCTTTCCTAAAGCCCCTTGTTCATCTGCTATCCTGCTTTCTGTTTTACTCTTAATTCTTTCAATAATAACTCTACCATACACTTTACCAGGTACACTCAACAGACTTATTCCCTATAATTTTGCACTCTCTTTTGTCCCTTTGCCTTTATACAAAGGAACAATACACGCTCTCTGCCAATCCCTAGGTACCTTACCCTCTTCCATACATTTATTAAATAATAGCACCAACCACTCCAAAATTATATCCCCACCTGCTTTTAACATTTCTATCTTTATCCCATCAATCCCAGCTGCCTTACCCCTTTCATTCTACCCACTGCCTCACGAACTTCCCCTACACCCACAACTGGCTCTTCCACACTCCTACAAGATGTTATTCCTCCTTGCCCTACACACGAAATCACAGCTTCCTGTCTTCATCAACATTTAACAAATCCTCAAAATATTCTCTCCATCTTCCCGATACCTCTAACTCTCCATTTAATAACTCTCCTCTCTATTTTTAACTGTCAAATCCATTTGTTCTCTAGGCTTCCTCAACTTATTAATCTCATTCCAAAACTTTTTCTTATTTTCAACAAAATTTGCTGATAACATCTCACCCACTCTCTCATCTGCTCTCTTTTACATTGCTTCACCACTCTTTTAACCTCTCTTTTCTCTCCATATACTCTTCCCTCCTTGCATCACTTCTACTTTGTAAAAACCTCTCATATGCTAACTTTTTCTCCCTTACTACTCTCTTTACATCATCATTCCACCAATCGCTCCTCTTCCCTCCCGCACCCACTCGCCTGTAACCACAAACTTCTGCTGAACACTCTAACACTACATTTTTAAATCTACCCCATACATTTTCGACCCCATTGCCTACACTCTCACTAGCCCATCTATCCTCCAATAGTTGTTTATATCTTACCCTAACTGCCTCCTCTTTTAGTTTATAAACCTTCACCTCTCTTTTACTTACTGATTCTATTTTCCTTGTATCCCATCTACCTTTTACTCCCACTGTAGCTATAACTAAAAAGTGATCTGATATATCTGTAGCCCCTCTATAAACATGTACATCCTGAAGTCTACTCAACAGTCTTTTATCTACCAATACATAGTCCAACAAACTACTGTCATTACGCCCTACATCATATCTTGTATACTTATTTATCCTCTTTTTCTTAAAATATGTATTACCTATAACTAAACCCCTTTCTATACAAAGTTCAATCAAAGGGCTCCCATTATCATTTACACCTGGCACCCCAAACTTACCTACTACACCCTGTATAATATCATTATTATATCATTATTGTGTATAATATCATTATTATATCATTATTGTGTATAATATCATTACTATATCATTATTGTGTATAATATCATTATTATATCATTATTGTGTATAATATCATTATTATATCATTATTGTGTATAATATCATTATTATATCATTATTGTGTATAATATTATTATATCATTATTGTGTATAATATTATTATATCATTATTGTGTATAATATTATTATATCATTATTGTGTATAATATCATTATTATATCATTATTGTGTATAATATCATTATTATATCATTATTGTGTATAATATCATTATTATATCATTATTGTGTATAATATCATTATTATATCATTATTGTGTATAATATCATTATTATATCATTATTGTGTATAATATCATTATTATATCATTATTGTGTATAATATCATTATTATATCATTATTGTGTATAATATTATTATATCATTATTGTGTATAATATCATTATTATATCATTATTGTGTATAATATCATTATTATATCATTATTGTGTATAATATCATTATTATATCATTATTGTGTATAATATTATTATATCATTATTATGTATAATATCATTATTATATTATTGTGTATAATATCATTATTATACACAATACAGGTCCCCAGTGTGTTCGTAAGTTGAAAACTTCCTGTACCGTGGCCTGGTGGCAAAAGCTTTCGCTTCACACAGTGAGGGTCCGGGTTCGATTCCCAGCAAAGGGGTGGAAACATTGGACGTGTTTCCTTACACCGGTTGACTATGTTCACCCATCAGTAAAACGGGTACCTGAGTGTTAGTGGACTGGTGTGGGTCGCATCCTGGGACAAAACTGACCTAATTTGCCCAAAATACTCTGCATAACAAGGGGCTTTCTATGTAGTAGTATGTCATTGATGTCAGCTAGGCCTGTATACCATGTACATGTACTTGTAGTAAATAAAGATATTATTATTATGAATATTATACACAATTTAGAAGGTCCCCATTGTGTTGGTAAGTTGAGGACTTTACTGTACTGTGGCAGGAACGATTCACCAAAAACCCGTTTTAGGAGATTAATCTATGATGTTTTGGATCGTTCTGGATCATTGTTTACAGAACTATTTTTTTTTTTTTTCAAACAAGTCGGCCGTCTCCCACCGAGGCAGGGTGACCCAAAAAGAAAGAAAATCCCTAAAAAGAAAATACTTTCATCATCATTCAATACTTTCACCACACTCATACATAATCACTGTCTTTGCAGAGGCGCTCAGATACGACAGCTGAGAATAGTCCCTCCCAGCTGTCACTATCCCAGACCCCTCCTTTAAAGTGCAGGCATTGTACTTCCCATTTCCAGGACTCAAGTCCAACTAAATCAATTAACTGGTTTCCCTGAATCCCTTCACAAAATGTTACCCTGCTCACACTCCAACAGATCGTCATGTCCCAAAAACCATTCGTCTCCATTCACTCCTATCTAACATGCTCACACATGCTTGCTGGAAGTTCAAGCCCCTCGCCCACAAAACCTCCTTTACCCCCTCCCTCCAACCTTTTCTAGGACGACCCCTACCTCGCCTTCCTTCCCCTACAGATTTATACGCTCTCCAAGTCATTCTACTTTGATCCATTCTCTCTAAATGACCAAACCACCTCAACAACCCCTCTTCAGCCCTCTGACAAATACTACAGAACTATGTAGTATTGTTATTATCATGAGAGAACATCCTCCATCCACCACACTTGTCTTACCAGCCATGACCTCTCCTGCAGTGCTCCATTTTCTTTTTCTTGTCCTTAGACTTCCTCCACTACTGCTACTACTACTACTACTTTTTACTTCTACTAATTCTACTACTACTGCTTTTACAACCACTTTTACTATTACTACTACTATTACTGCTACTCCTACTACTTCATTTACCTCACAACACTCCACACTCTGACTCGTGTCACTACCCCTACCTGCTGCTACCACCACTACTTCTGCTGCTGCTGCTGCTGCTACTACTACTACTACTACTACTACTACTACTGCCACCACCACTACTACTATCTCTACCACTTCTTCCTTCATTTTATTATTTTTTTTTCCCTCTCTTTCTCCCCTCCCCGCCCTCTCAAATACATATACCGTATTTTGCGGCTTATAAGACTTGTTTTAGTTTCAATGGCTCGGCATCAGACGTAACTGGAGGGCTACAACCCACCCCACACCCCAAACATATAGCTCCCATCACTGACCTTTAGTTTATAGGACGCAGGGTAGTTTTTGGAGACATTTTATGAAAAAATGCTTCTAATAAGCCACAAAATATGGTATAAATATACTGCTCCCTACCTTCACACTTCTGTATGTAACTAGTTAATGGTGCAAATCGAACTGAAGCATCATCATAAACTTTCTCCTGTGTGTGAGTTATTTGTGTATAGTCTATTATATTGAGGGTTTCTTTTACTTTTTCTTCAAAAAGGTGCGCCTTATAAATACAAGATCCTTGTCTAAGACAAGTTATGCTTCTGAAAAAAGACATCGTATGGAAAAATGTACTTTGCAAATGCGTCTGATACGTGAGTCTGCTGTGTGATTTTGTAATGTATTCGTCTGTTTGGACACTTGTTTCTCAATTTTCATACACATATTTTGTATATTGCCAGGTGTATGAGATGAGTGAAGGGGACCTCAAGTTGCTGCATGATGTGGAGCGGCCCAAAGCGTTAAAGTGTGGTATGGATTATTACGTATGTCCCAATATCACCAATTATTTGCTTGTCTAAATTTTAGAGTTTATCCCAGTGAGAATATTTTCTGAAGTAGATTAAATATATTCTTAAAACTGGTTGTTTTCTCCAATTCAATTATGTCCCAATAATAAACAGTATTTTAAAACCAGGATTCATTTTCTAGATTTACAGGCAGTAAATAGCTTGTTTCATATATTCTAAAATCAGAGATTATTTTTTAATATTAATGCTTATTTTTATTTTTTTTATTGACATTTTATTAATTTGATAAGTGATCAAACTATTTTTTGTTGTAGGTGTGTTGACTTTTAAACAGGTACTGTTTTACTAATAGTACAGATATGTTTTTTTGTTTTTTTAACACATTGGCCATCTCCCAACAAGGTAGGGTGACCCAAGAGAGGAAAATAAATTCACCATCATTCATTCATCACGGTTCAGATAACCCTCCAAGCTACAATTTCCTTACAGGCACAATACTTCTCGCTCACACACTAATGTGTCAAGTCATAAAAACCACTTTCTCCTTTCCAATTAAACATACACAAGCCTGTTGGATCTTCAGGCCCCTAGTGCTCAAAGCCTCCTTTATCCCCTCCCTTCACTCCTTTCTGGGATTACTCCCTACCCCCTCTTTCCCTTCACCCCAGATTTATATCCCTTCTTAGTTTTCTTATTCTGCTTCATCTTCTCTAAGTGCCCAGACCATCTTAATAACCCCTCCTCAGTCCTCTGAATTATGCCTTTTTCTCTCTCTCTCCGTGTACTTGCCCTCTGTATATCACTTTTACACTGTAAAGACCTCTTTTTTTATTTATTTTTTAATACACTGGCCGTCTCCCAATGAGGCAGAGTGTAAGAGTGTAGTATTTATTGTTGTGTCTTTAAGTACTTGATACTATGATTGTCCTGGATGGACTGAAACTTGGTTCACCTTTCATTTCTATTTTTTTTTTTTTTCTTGTGATTTGTTCCAGCCATGGTTTCATGACTTGTTCTTCATGATTTATTTAAATTTGTCAACTCAAATTTTATTGGGAATCTTAGCTCAGCTTCCCAGTAAAAGTTTGTTTTGTAAAATTTGGTCAGCTTGATAATGTTTAGTCCTGTATAGAGCAGGGTCCCCAACCTGTGGCCTGTGGGCTGCATGTGGTTCTTCTAGGGAATGGATGCGGCCCTCACATGAAATTGTGAATTCACTTTTATGTAGGTTCCTCTGCACAGTGTCAACAAAACCATGCAGCCCTCATCACACATTTGACAATCAAAAGTGGCAGACATGTGTAGGAAGGTTGAAGACCACAGGATAGAGAATTGTCTAAATAAAAGCTTGATTTGCAATGAGTGTTTAGTTTTTACTATTGTGGGTTTTATGCCATTTTGATTCAGATGTATTCTGGATTGTAGGATCCCTGACCATTTAAAGATTTTGACCTGCCAAAATCTAGAGAATGACTCAAATGAGAAAAAACATTCACCATCATTCATTCAGTCTCTGTCTTGCCATAAGGGTGCTGACATCACAGTTCAGATGACCCCTCTGAACTGTAACATCTTCACCCCTCCTTCAGAGTGCAGCCACTCCTTTCCACCTCCAGGACTCGAGTCTGGCTAACCAGTTTTCCTGAATTCTCTTGTTGCCTTGCTCACATTATGAAGAGATTCAGGGAAACTGGTTAGGTGGACTTGAGTCCTGGAGGTGCTGTGATATTATTGTTGTGTTATCAAAGATTCAATAAAGTGATGCCCACAGGAACATTTGGAGCATCAACCCTGGAGGAACGTCACTTAGCCATAGGAGATTTTGAAGGGAAGATGGAAATTATTGACTTGCAGTCTCCTCAGTTGCCAGTTTATTCTGTAAAGGCTCACAGTGAGATCATCAATACAATCGATGGAATTGCTGGACTCGACATTGGCAAAGGTAAGTTAATACACGAGTATTAATCTCTGTATATTAGCAATAGATATTTTTTTATTATACTGTATATACAACAGGAATGGTGCTAAGGTGGCTGCCCCCATATACCATTGCTTCAAAAAAAGTTCCCTAGGCCTCTCTTCCAACCAGAATGCCACCCCTAAGCCATTCCTATATAAAACTAATTGAGTCGCCCTTATGTACTCACCTAATTATACTCGCCTAATTGTGATTGCAGGGGTCAAGACTTAGCTTCTGGCCCTGCCTCTTCACTGACCGCTACTAGGTCCTCTCTCTCCCTGCTCCATGAGCTTTATCATACCTCGTCTTAAAGCTATGTATGGTTCCTGCCTCCACTACCTCACTTGCTAGACTATTCCACTTCCTGACAACTCTGTGACTGAAGAAATACTTCCTAACATCCCTTTGACTCGTCTGAGTCTTCAACTTCCAAATGTGACCCCTTGTTTCTGTGTCCCCTCTCTGGAACATCCTCTCGTTGTCCACCTTATCTATTCCACGCAGTATTTTGTATGTCGTTATCATGTCTCCCCTAACCCTCCTGTCCTCCAGTGTCGTCAGGCCGATTTCCCTTAACCTTTCATCATAGGACATTCCCCTTAGCTCCGGAACTAACCTTGTTGCAAACCTTTGCACTTTCTCTAATTTCTTGACGTGCTTGACCAGGTGTGGGTTCCAAACTCTTGCTGCATACTCCAGTATGGGCCTAACGTACACAGTGTACAGTGTCTTGAACGATTCCTTACCAAGGTATCGGAACGCTATTCTCAGGTTTGCCAGGCGCCCATATGCTGCACCAGTTATCTAGTTGATGTGTGCTTTCGGAGACATGCTTGGTGTTATACTCACCCCAAGATCTTTCTCCTTGAGTGAGGTTTGGAGTCTTTGGCCACCTAGCCTATACTCTGTCTGCGGTCTTCTTTGCCCTTCCCTGATCTTAATGACTTTGCATTTAGCGGGGTTAAATTCGAGAAGCCAGTTGCTGGACCATGTGTCCAGGTCTCTTTGTAGTCCTGCCTGATCCTCATCTGATTTAATTCTCCTCATTAGCTTCACATCATCTGTGAACAGGGACACTTCTGAGTCTATCCCTTCCATCATGTCATTCACATATACCAAAAATAGCACTGGTCCTAGGACTGACCCCTGTGGGACGGGACCCCGCTCGTCACAGGTGCCCACTGTGATACCTCATCACGTACCATGACTCGTTGTTGCCTCCCTGTCAGGTATTCTCTGATCCACTGCAGTGCCCTTCCTGTTATACGTGAGGAACTGTATCGAAGGCCTTCTTGCAGTCCAAGAAAATGAAGTCAACCCACCCTTCTCTTTCGTGTCTTACTTCTGTTACCTTGCCATAAAACTCCAGGAGGTTTGTGACACAGGATTTGCCTTTCCCGAATCCGTGCTGGATGCTCTAGAAGACAAACAGAATGCAGATGTTATATACACAGACTTTGCAAAAGCCTTTGATTAGTGTGACCATGGTGTGATAGCACACAAAATGCATGATAAAGGAATAACAGGAAAAGTTGGTAGATGGATCTATAATTTCCTAACAAGTAGAACACAAAGAGTAGTAGTCAACAGAGTAAAGTCTGAGGCGGCTACAGTGAAAAGCTCTGTTCCACAAGGCACAGTACTCGCTCCCATCCTGTTCCTCATCCTCATATCGGACATAGACAGGGATATCAGCCACAGTGCCGTGTCTTCCTTTGCAGATGACACCCGAATCTGCATGACAGTGTCCACCATTGAAGACACTGCAAGACTCCAAGCAGACATCAACTAAATCTTTAAATGGGCTGCAGAAAACAATATGAAGTTCAGTGATGAGAAATTTCAATTACTCGATATGGAAAACGTGAGGAAATTAAAATCTCAACGGAGTATAAAACAAATTCCAACCACATAATAGAGCGAAAAACTAATGTCAAAGACCTGGGAGTGATCATGACAGGATCTCACCTTCAAGGACCATAACTGTAGCAATCGCATCTGCCAGAAAAATGACAGGATGGATAATGAGAACCTTCAAAACCAGGGATGCCAAGCCCATGTTGACACTTTTCAGGTCGCTTGTTCTATCTAGGCTGGAATATTGCTGCACACTAACTGCACCTTTCAAGGCAGGTGAAATTGCTGACCTAGAAAATGTACAGAGAACCTTCACAGCATGCATAACTGCGATAAACCACCTCAATTACTGGGAACGCTTGAAGTTCCTAAACCTGTACTCCCTTTAACGCAGGCGGGAGAGATACATTATTATATACATGTGGAAAATTCTCGAGGGATTAGTACCAAACTTGCACACGAGAGTCACTCCCTACGAAAGCAAAAGACTCTGCAGACGATGTAACATCCCCCCAATGAAAAGCAGGGGTGCCACTAGCACGTTGAGAGACAACACAATAAGTGTCAGGGGCCCAAGACTGTTCAACTGCCTCCCAGCATACATAAGGGGGATTACCAATAGACTCCTGGCTGTCTTCAAGCAGGCACTGGACAGGCACCTAAAGTCGGTGCCTGACCAGCCAGGCTGTGGTTCGTACATTGGACTGCGTGCGGCCAGCAGTAACAGCCTGGTTGATCAGGCTCTGATGCAACATGAGGCCTGGTCACAGACCGGGCCGCAGGGGGGTTGACCCCTGGAACTCTCTCCAGGTAAACTCCAGGTAATTCCAGGTGCTCTACCACTCTCCTCCTGATAATCTTCTCCATGACTTTGCATACTATACAATACACGTCAGTGACACTGTTCTATAGTTTAGTGCCTCGTTTCTGTTTAATTTCTTAAAAATGGGAACTACATTTGCTGTCTTCCATACCTAAGGTAGTTGCCCAGTTTTGGGTGATGTGTTGAAAGATCGTGGTTAGTGGCACACACTGTCTCTGCTCCCTCTCTAAGGGAGATGTTGTCCGGTCCCATCGCCTTTGAGGTATCAAGGTCACTTAGTAGCTTCTTCACCTCCTCCTCAGTTGTGTGTATGTCATCCAACACTTGTTGGTATATTCCTTGTTGATGTCGTCCTCTGTTCTGTCTTCCCAGAGTCCTTCCTGTCTCCACTGTAAATACTTCCTTAAATCTCGTGTTGAGCTCCTCACATACCTCTTGATTGTTTCTTGTGAGTTCCCCACCTTCTTTCCTCAGCCTGATCACCTGGTCTTTGACTGTTGTCTTCCTCCTAATGTGGCTATACAGCAGTTTCGGGCCAGACTTGACTTTCGATGCTAAGTTGTTTTCGTACTGTCGCTGTGCATACTCGTTTCTGGCTCTTCGACTAATCTCCTTATTTTCCTGGGTCCTTTGTCTTCTGTACTTTTTCCATTCTCTAGTGCACTTAGTTTTTGCCTCTCTACACTTTCAGGTAAACCAAGGGCTCGTTCTGGTCTTCCCATTATTTCTGTTGCCCTTGGGAACAAACCTTTCCTCTGCCTCCTTGCATTTTGTTACATATTCCATCATTTCGTTTACTGACTTTCTTACCAATTCTCTGTCCCACTGAACCTCCTGCAGGAAGTTCCTCATACCTGTGTAATCCCCCCTTTTATAGTTTGGCTTTTTCCATTCAGCTCCTGTTACCCTCTCCACTTGTAACTCTACTATGTATTCAAAGGACAGAACCACATGATCACTAGCTCTAAGGGGCCTCTTATATGTGATGTCCTCAATGTCTGAACTGCTCAGGGAGAACACGAGGTCCAGTCTTGCTGGATCATCCTCCCCTCTCTCTTTGGTAGTGTCCTTAACATGTTGATGCATGAGGTTTTCCAGTACCACATCCATCATCTTGGCTCTCCATGTTTCTGGATCCCCATGTGGCTCCAGGTTTTCCCAATCGATCTCCCTGTGGTTGAAATCGCCCATAACCAGTAACTTTGCTCTGCTTGAGTGAGCAGGATGGTGTGTGTGTGTGTGTGTGGAATCTCCAGCCACCTTTAATAACCTCTGTATAAGACACTGAAAGACGAAAGAAGTGGTAAATTACATAAGAACATAACATTTAAGAATGGAGGAACACTGCAGAAGGCCTACTGGCCCATACAAGGCAGGTCCTTATCAAAACCACCCCTACCCAAAACTACCCAAGAATTTACTCATGTACCTACGACACAAATAAAACCCAGCCCCTCCTACTCATATATTTGTCCAATCTCTTTTTAAAGCTACCCAAGGTCCTAGCCTCGATCACCCTACTCGGAAGACCATTCCACGCATCCACCACTCTGTTTGAAAACCAGTACTTACCTATGTCCTTTCTAAATCTAAATTTATCCAACTTAAATCCATTATTTCTGGTTCGACACCCTCAGTACTTTATTAATATCACCTTTGTTTATTCCCATCATCCACTTATACACCTCAATATCATCTCCCCTCATTCTATGTCTCTCCAGAGAGTGGTGATTCAAGGCTCTATCTTCATACGGGAGATTCCTTACACAGTAAATCATTTTAGTCATTCTTCTCTGTATGTTCTCCAATGAGTCTATATCCATCCTGTAGTAAGTAGACCAAAACTGAGCGGCATAATCGAAATGAGGCCTCACTAGTGCTGTATAGAGCTGTAAAACAACTTTTGGACTTCTGTTACTTACACTTCTTGAAATAAATCTCAGTAATCTGTTAGCCTTATTCCACACACTTAGGCACTGTTGTCTTGGCTTTAGATTTCTGCTTACCATGACTCCCAAGTCTTTTTCACATTCTGTATGATCAAGCTCTACTTCACCTAGTTTATGACTTTGAGGGTTATTTTCATTACCAAGGACTAGTACTTTATACTTGTCCATATTGAATTTCATCTGACATTTTTCAGACCAAGACATTAATTTGTCCAAATCCTCCTGGAGTTCATTGGTATCCTCCTCAAAATAAATCATACGGCCTATTTTTGTATCCTGCTCATGTCACTTGTAATTCCTTCATCCTACTTATTATGAGAGTTCATTAAATGCTTAATTTTTCAAGATAAATACAGTGGTACCCCGAGTTTCGACCACCTCCCAAATCGAACAATTTTGTAAGTGTACAGTGGTCCCTCGGTTTTCGGCGAAAATTTGTTCCAGAATGCTGCTCAAGTGCCATTACCGAACGAATTTACTTCCTTTATGTCACATAGGTTAGTCTATTTCAGACCCCCAAAAATACACTTGCAACAGCACTTATGAAAATACACTTACATAAATGTTCGAGTTTGGAGATGCACGAAAACCGAGGGACCACTGTATTATTGTAAGTGTTTTTGTAAGTATATTTTTGGGGGTCTGAAACGGACTAATCTAATTTACATTATCCCTTATGAGAACAAATTCGTTAGGTAACAGCACTTGAACAGCCTCCTGGATCAGGGTTCCACTGTATTGATATTTAACATAGGTTGAGTAGCCTAGATTTTGTCATACCTGGAAAAGCCCTTAGTTATGCAAAGCATTCTGGGCAGACATAAGACTATCAAACCTTAAAACAGAATAGTTCTTTCTTTCTTTCAACACGTCGGCCGTTTCCCACCAAGGCGGGGTGGCCCAAAAAGAAAGAAAATCCCCAAAAAGAAAATACTTTCATCATAATAAAAAAAGGCACAATACCGTGACTGGAACAATACACAAATAACCCACATAAAGAAGAGAGGAGCTTACGACAACATTTTGGTCCGACTTGGACCATTTACAAAGTCACACTAACCTCTATAGATGCTCCTGGTGTCTACTCTATTTCTTGTTCCTCCTGTCCTCTTCAGTACTTTGGAGAAACTGGCCGATCTCTTTCTGACAGACTTAGGGAGCACAAAAATAGTGTTAGGCTTGCCGACACCAATAATGCTCAGAGATAACAGTCATCCTATTGATTGGTCTTCTGCTAAAACTGTTTACCCTACATCCAACTTTCACACTCATTGTCTTGTTGAATCCTCCCTTATACACAACTTTCCTTGTATGAATCTGAGTCCTGGCTTTGTCTCTGTTGATGCTTTTCTTTCCCATTACATTGTTAAATGCTCCAAACTTCAGAACACCCGTGACTTAACCTGATTCTTTTTTCCCTTCTCCCTCTTCCCCTTTCCTCTTTCTTCTTTCTCCTCTGTGTTTATGTGGTTCATTATTATCTTTTACCCCCCCCTGTGTTCTTGCCCCTACCCTATGTGGGCTGCTAGCTCCCTTGCAGTGCTCCTCTTTTTTAGTATTTGACTGACTCCACTACTACTACTACTACTACTACCACTATTACTCCTCCACCACTTTCTTTTGTTCCCGCCCCTGTCGGCTGCCTATATAAACTCCTTCCCTCCCTTCTTTTTGTTAGTGTGACTTTGTAAATGGTCCAAGTCGGACCGAAACGTCGTCGTAAGCTCCTCTCTTCTATATGCGGGTTATTTGTGTACTTTCATCATCATTCAACACTTTCACCTCACTCATACATAATCACTGTCTTTGCAGAGGCGCTCAGATACGACAGCTGAGAATAGTCCCTCCCAACTGTCACTATCCCAGACCCCTCCTTTAAAGTGCAGGCATTGTACTTCCCATTTTCAGGACTCAAGTTCAACTAAATCAATTAACTGGTTTCCCTGAATCTCTTTACAAAATATTACCCTGCTCACACTCCAACAGCTTGTCAGGTCCCAAAAACCATTCGTCTCCATTCACTCCTATCTAACACGCTCACACATGCTTGCTGGAAGTCCAAGCCCCTCGCCCACAAAACCTCCTTTACCCCCTCCCTCC
Source organism: Cherax destructor (assembly GCA_009830355.1). Classification (NCBI taxonomy): domain Eukaryota; kingdom Metazoa; phylum Arthropoda; class Malacostraca; order Decapoda; family Parastacidae; genus Cherax; species Cherax destructor. The sequence continues at coordinate 14,537 of WNWK01000825.1, forward strand.
AACCTTTTCGAGGACGACCCCTACCTCGCCTTCCTTCCCCTACAGATTTATACGCTCTCCAAGTCATTCTACTTTGATCCATTCTCTCTAAATGACCAAACCACCTCAACAACCCCCCTTCAGCCCTCTGACAAATACTTTTAGTAACTCCACACCTCCTCCTAATTTCCACACTCCAAATTTTCTGCATAATATTTACACCACACATTGCCCTTAGACAGGACATCTCCACTGCCTCCAGCCGCCTCCTCGCTGCAGCATTTGCAACCCATGCTTCACACCCATATAAGTGTGTTGGTACCACTATACTTTCGTACATTCCCTTCTTTGCCTCCATGGATAACGTTTTTTGTCTCCACAGATACCTCAACGCACCACTCACCTTTTTTTCTTCATCAATTCTATGGTTAACCTCATCCTTCATAAACCCATCCGCTGACAAGTCAACTCCCAAATATCTGAAAACATTCACTTCTTCCATAATCCCTCTCTCCAATGTGATATCCAGTTTTTCTTTATTTAAATCGTTTGATACCCTCATCACCTTACTCCTATCTATGTTCACTTTAAACTTTCAAAGATAGTGGAGACCCTTGAAGGATGGAGGATGCCTTGCTGGTGAGGTTCTTGATCCAAGAAACTGGAGCTTTCCTACCCTTTCTTGGATCTGATTGTTTCCCATTCCCTAGTGCTGTTTGAGTTTCTCTCTCCCTGCTAAATATGTAATAATATTATTATTATAATAATCAATTATTATTATTATAATCAAATAGAAGCGCTAAATTATAATAATCAAAAGAAGCGCTAAACCACAAGGGTCATACAGCAATAATATTCTTAATGTCAGTAATTTCTGTACTTATTAAACCAAGCAGTCAAAGTTCTCTGTAAATTTGTAACTTATTAAACCCCATTTAGTTAGAAATGAAGTACAGTGGACCCTCGCTATTCGAACCCTCCAAAACTCACCCTCATTCCAGAATGCTGTTCAAGTGCTGTTACCAAATGAATTTATTCCCATAAGGAATGATGTAAATTAGATTAGTCCATTTCAGACCCCCAAAAATACACTTATAAAAGCACTTACAATAATAAACTTACATAAAAGGGTGAGTTTTGGAGTGTTCGAATAGCGAGGGTCTACTGTAAGTGAAAATCATAGCATGTTCGCGTATTATTATAAATCTATTCTCTTTAATTTCCAGTTAAAGGCATCTATAAAAAAAATATGAAAAAATCTTTGCAAGGATTTTGGTTATGGTACTTAAAATTTTCTTTAGTCAAATTAATCTTTCTGTAGTATGCAAGTAAATTATGTTTTGTGTTTTGACTTCATAAACAGTATATGTATTTACATGTATTTTCATGTCTTAGTGTCATGTTCATTGTACTGACTGAACATTTACTGTAAACATACTTTAATGAAATACACTTTGGCTAGTTGAACTTCAAATTCTAAGTTCAACAGTACATTAAGTTTTAATGTGCAGTATTTAATGAAGTAATGCTTGGAACATCTTTGATGAGAGAAATTGAATTATGTTTTTCCTAAATAAAGTCGTCAGTACTTTCATGTAGGGAGAGAGGGTGAGAAAAGGTGAAAATGAATCTTGCATTAATATATACCGATCTTATGCCAGGTGCCCCAGAGATTGCCACGGGTAGTCGTGATGGACTTGTGAAGGTGTGGGATTCCCGTCAAAAAGATCGACCTGTTGTGACCATTGAACCCAAGGACGGGGAACAAAAGCGCGACTGCTGGAGTGTAGCATTTGGAAACTCACATTCTACTGAAGACAGAACACTTTGTGCTGGTTTTGATAATGGAGACGTCAAGATGTTTGATCTTCGCAGCATGGCTGTTAAGTGGGAAACAAACCTGAGCAATGGTGTGTGCTCACTTGAATTTGATCGTAAAGATATTGTAATGAACAAACTTTTAACAACTACTTTAGAATCGAAGTTCTACATCCACGATCTTCAGACATTCCACAAAGATAAGGGTTTTGCAAGACTGATGGACAAGGGGCACAAGTCAACTGTGTGGTGTGGGAAGCACTTGCCTCAAGATCGTGAAATCTTTGTTACAACAGGTGGTAATGGTTCAGTTATGTTATGGAAATATTCATATCCTGTAGCCAGATCCAAGACACTTGATGATGGGTCAGAGGTTGGTGTTGTTGGCCAAGTAATCCCACTACAGAATGCTACCCTCACTAGTCAACCCATCACAAGCTTTGACTGGAGTCGAGATAAAATGGGATTAAGCGTATGTTCAGGACTCGATCAGACAATTAGGGTTGTCATTGTTACAAAGCTAAATACAGTATGAATTTCTTTTTTCATAGGTATTTCAGTGAGCTATGAAAATTAAAAAAGATTTTTTCCTTGGCACCATTGCAGCTCCCATTGCACAGCACATAAAAATTATGAACTGTATTCTAGCTAAAGCCTTGCCTAAAATACTGCCCATATAAGCTCTCACATATCATTACCCTATATAAACCTACTTAGGTAATCACTAGCTATTTGTGTGATTTTTAGTTTCATTGCTTTCAATACATTGTCCTTAAATTTTGTCCATCATGCATAGTGTTTACACAATACGTATTGCATTTTCACTTATTTTTGTATGACACTTATGGTTCATAGAAAATTTTGAAAATATAATGAGAAAAGGCCTTAGATGCCTATTTCAAAAAAATTGTGAATTAATGCCACCTGGTGACAGGAGACAGACACAGCTTATATAGTCTTCATAATGGAGTTTTATTACTTGTGCTCGCTATTTTGGCCCTGGAGCTTCTTCCATACAACAATTATTACCTCGCCTCAATCAGCTTCTGACTAGTCGTGCACAGTAATAAACAGTGTATGTATTATTATTATCACATTCAAAACAGTGCTAAACCCACAAGGGTCAAACAGTGTAACACAGATTTCATTCAGGGAAAAAGTATACAAGTACAGCATTCCTCGCACTTCTCTCTCATCGTCTCCCATTTAACAAAAAACATTATATCTTAGGATTAGGTTTCTTTCATCTATCATATTCATGTTTTTGAAGCACTGTATTTAGAGTTAAGCATGGAACTCAGATCTCGCCTCACTCAGGCTCCAAATTAACCTTTACTCTATAATCAAATCCTAGATAAATGAATTTTAACAAACATTTTATAGGAGCATATTACTGATAATTAAATGATCCTTTTTTAAGGAAGAGCTTTAAGCCATTGTAACTTTACCATACTATATGGAACGCACTTATTGCTTACACGTTGTGTTAAATGTTTAAAGGTTCATAATAGTAAACTGAAAAAATTACCAAACTTGTTGCAAAAAAGTAAATAAAAATAATAACCTTATTTTTTTATCCAATTTCATAGTGTGATATATGTACCAGGTGAGAAGACTTATATGTAGGTTTCTTATTACATTAATTGGGGAAGGGAGTGCTAAATCTATAGGGATCATACAGCAGCTGGGAGACATTCAGGTTTGATCCAAGGGTCTTTTTAGTTTTTCTGCAAACTACTACATCCCTCAAGGAAGGTTTCTTGATGCTAGTGAGGAGCTCTTGATCTAAGGATTTGGACCTGTGCTCGAATTCCTTCAATTGAGGCTGTCTCTCAAGATAGGGTAACCCCCCCCCAATCACTTTTGTCAGAAGCATGCTTACACCTCATTTCACACGGCCTTCTGAATTTCAACTTCCTCACCCCTCCTTCAGGGTGTAGGCACTGTATTTCCCACCTCCACTACTCAGGCCTGGTTAACCAGATTCCCAAGGCCCTTCATAAATGTTACCCTACTCACACTCTTAACAGCACATCAGGTCATAAAAACTACTTGTCCCCCATTCCCTCAAATCTAATACACTCACACAAGCCTGTTGGATAGTCTGCTACTTTGAGCCCAATTTCAGACTATTTCCAGTCCTGAAATCTACCAAAATCATTTTTATTTCAATAGTATGTCTTCTATTCTATCAAGAAACATAAAAACCATGCTAGAAAACACTCAAAACTGCTATTTTAAGCCAAACACAATATCAGAGTTTTGCTTTTCCCATCATGCACCATATGGGGGGCAGACCTTTTTTTTTTATACTATGCACACTCGCTGCAGAGACTCATTCGGGCGTCTAGACCAAAATTTACCGCTGACAGCTTATCTGATGGAGCCGAGCTCAAAAGATAGATCTACGCAAGCGACCCTGGCGTCAATAACATAGATCTACACATGAGACAGTGAAAGGGTTAATGTTCTGATTTAAAAGACGTTTGGACAATCCTCCATATTAGTCCATTATAGCAAGGGTTGACTGTACTTGGATGACAACCAACAATCATTAATATTGTTCAGACCTACATCCATTTGGGAAAAAGCTAAAAAATATACAATTTTTTTATAGGTATATGTACAATTTGATGGCAACACTTTCACATGCATCCAGTACATACCTAAGAAAATTTCCTAGTTTAACCTCAATTATGGTATCCACGCATGGGGATCTACAACAGCAATCAACAAAAACCCCATTGTTACTAAGAGATATTGGCTATTTTTTTTTTAACACCAGCCATCTACCAAGGCAGAGTGACCTGAAAAAGAAGAAACACTTTCACTGTCACTTACATTATCACTGTTTTATCACAGGTGTGTCAATAACAGTTCAGATGCCCCTCCAAACTGCATATATTCCCACCCCCAAAAGTTGGCTAACTGGTTTCCCTGAATCCCTTCATAAATGTTACCTTGCTCACATTCCAACAGCTCATTAAGTCATAAAACCACTTGCCTCCACTCCTAACACACTCATGCATGCCTGCTGGATGTCCAAGCCCCTCACATGCAAAACCTTTACTCCCACTATAACCTTTCCTAGGGTGACCTCCTACCTTGCCTTCCCTCCACTACAGATTTATATACACCCTCTAAGTCATCCTATTTTTCTCCATCCTCTTTAAATGTCTGAACCATCTCAGCAACTCCTCCTCAGCTCTCTGAATAATGCTTTTAGTAATCCTGCACCTCCTAATCTTCAAACTATGAATTCTCTGCACAATATTTACACCGCACATTGCCCTCTGACATGACATCTCCACTGCCTCCAGCCTCTTCCTCGCTGCAACATTCACAACCTATGCTTCACACCTATATAAGTGGTGGGAAATACACAGATGACAGCCAAGAAATGAGTGAGATACTAAAGTTCCAATATGACTCGGTGTTCAGTGAGCCGTTACCCAGACTAAGGGTCGACAATCCAAATGAATTCTTTATGAATGAGACCCAAAATTTGGTCATCTCAAAAATCTCTATTATCCTAACACCACAAGACTTTGAAAAGGCAATAAATGACATGCACATGCACTCTGCCCCAGGCCCAGACTCTTGGAACTCCGTGTTCATCAAGAACTACAAGAAGCCCCTGTCACGTGCCTTCAGCATTCTATGAAGAGGGAACATGGACACAGGGGTCATCACACTACTAAAAACAACAGACATAGCCCCACTACAAAGGTGGCAGTAAAGCAATTGCTTTGGAAATGGAAATAAGTTACTGTCTGACTTTTTTTGGGTTATCCTAGGTTCTTTACACATACAGTGGACCCTCGGTTAACGAATACCCCGGAAATCGTGCAATTATGTAAGTATAATTTTGTAAGTTCTTGTGGAAGTGTATTTTTGGGGGTCTGAAATAGACTAACCTACGTGAAATTTTTCCTTAAGGGAGTAAATTCGTTCGGTAATGGCACTTGAGCAGACTTCAGGAGTGAAGTTTTTACGAAACTCGGGGGTCCACTGTACTATGCTGCTATGTATGATAATCTATGTAACTGTATATGTTAACCTGAATGAATTCCATCAATTACACAACCCAGGGCAACACGAGTTTAGAGCAGGACGCTCCTGCCTGTCCCAGCTACTGGACCACTATGACAAGGTCCTGGATGCTATATAGGATAAACAAAATGCAGATGTAGTATACACAGACTTTGCAAAAGTCTTCGACAAATGTGACCATGGTGTAATAGTGCACAAAAGGCATGATAAGAAATAACAGGAAAAGTTGGTAGATAGATCTATAACTTCCTGACAAATAGAACACAGAGTAATAATAAACAGTGTAAAGTCTGAGGCAGCTACAGTGAAAAGCTCTGTTCCACAAGGCACACTACTCGCTCCCATCCTATTTCTCATCCTCATATCTGACACAGAGATGTAAGCCATAGCTTCATGTCTTCCTTTGCAGATGACAACTGAATTGCCATGACAGTGTCCTCCATCGAAGACACCGCAAGACTCCAAGCAGACATCAACCAATAAGCCTTACTTCAATAGTTGGAAAATTTATGGAATCAATAATTGGAATCAATAATTGTCATAAAATCACTGCTCATAACCTTCCTCCTATTCATCATGAACATTCACATTCCCTATCTACCTCATCATACGCCTTTGTGGCATTTATGGATTTGGAAAAGGCGTATGATAGGGTAGATAGGGGGCAATGTGGCAGATGTTGCAGGTGTATGGAATAGGAGGAAGGTTACTGAAAGCAGTGAAGAGTTTTTATGAGGATAGTGAGGCTCAGGTTAGAGTGTGTAGGAGGGAAGGGGACTATTTCCCAGTAAAAGTGGGCCTTAGACAAGGATGTGTGATGTCACCGTGGTTGTTCAATATATTTATAGATGGGGTTGTAGAGAAGTGAATGCGAGGGTCTTGGCAAGAGGTGTTGGGCTAAAAGATAAAGAAGCAAATACAAAGTGGGAGTTGTCACAGTTGCTTTTTGCTGATGACACTGTGCTTTTGGGAGATTCTGAAGAGAAGCTGCAGAGGTTGGTGGATGAATTTGGTAGGGTGTGTAAAAGAAGAAAATTGAAAGTGAATATAGGAAAGAGTAAGGTGATGAGGATAACAAAAAAAATAGGTGACGAAAGATTGGATATCAGATTGGAGGGAGAGAGTATGGAGGAGGTGAATGTATTCAGATATTTGGGAGTGGACATGTCGGCGGATGGGTCTATGAAGGATGAGGTGAATCATAGAATTGATGAGGGAAAAGGGTGAGTGGAGCACTTCGAGTCTGTGGAGACAAAGAACCTTGTCCATGGAAGTAAAGAGGGGAATGTATGAGAGTATAGTTATACCAACGCTCTTATATGGGTGTGAAGCATGGGTGATGAATGTTGCAACGAGGAGAAGGCTGGAGGCAGTGGAGATGTCATGTCTGAGGTCAATGTGTGGTGTGAATATAATGCAGAGAATTCGGAGTTTGGAAATTAGGAGGAGGTGCGGGATTACCAAAACGATTGTTCAGAGAGCTGAGGAGGGGTTGTTGAGGTGGTTTGGACATGTAGAGAGAATGGAACGAGACAGAGTGACTTCGAGAGTGTATAAATCTGTAGTGGAGGGAAGGCGGGGTAGGGGTCGGCCTAGGAAAGGTTGGAGGGAGGGGGTAAAGGAAGTTTTGTGTGCGAGGGCTTGGACTTCCAGCAAGCATGTGTGAGCGTATTTGATAGGAGTGAATGGAGGCATATGGTTTTTAATACTTGACGTGCTGTTGGAGTGTGAGCAAAGTAACATTTATGAAGGGATTCAGGGAAACCGGCAGGCCGGACTTGAGTTCTGGAGATGGGAAGTACAGTGCCGGCACTCTGAAGGAGGGGTGTTAATGTTGCAGTTTTATAACTGTAGTGTAAAGCACCCTTCTGGCAAGACAGTGATGGAGTGAATGATGATGAAAGTTTTTCTTTTTCGGGCCACCCTGCCTTGGTGGGAATCGGCCGATGTGTTAAAAAAAAAAAAAAAAAAAAAATTGTCGAAGCAATTCGTAGCCATCTTGAAAGGCATAAATTGATTAACGAGTCTCAGCACGGTTTTACAAAGGAGCATTCCTGTCTTACGAATTTACTAACTTTCTTCACTAAGGTATTTGAGGAGGTAGATCATGGTATTGAATATGATATTGTGTATATGGACTTTAGTAAGGCTTTTGATAGAGTTCCACATCAGAGGCTATCGAGGAAACTTAAGGCACACGGAATAGGAGGAGAAATTTTTTCATGGGTACAGGCATGGTTGACAAATAGGCAGCAGAGAGTTTGCATAAATGGGGAGAAATCAAAATGGGGGTACATCACAAGCGGTGTTCCACAGGGGTCAATGTTGGGCCCTTTGTTGTTCACAATTTACATAAACGACATAGATGAGGGAATAAATAGCAACATAAGCAAATTTGCTGATAACACCAAAATAGGCAGTCCAATTCATTCTAATGAGGACATTAGTGCACTCCAGGATGATTTGAATAGACTGATGCAGTGGTCAGAGAAGTAGCAGATGCAGTTCTAAATGTTGGACAGGAAAATAACCATGCCACATATAAACTAAATAATGTAGATCTTAATATTAAGGATTGTGAAAAGGATTTAAGAGTTCTGGTTAGCAGTAATCTGAAACCAAGACAACAGTGCATAAGTGTTTGCAATAAAGCTAACAGAATCCTTGGCTTCATATCAAGAAGTATAAATAATAGAAATCCTCAGGTTGTTCTTCAACTCCATTTGATTATAATAATAATAATAATCTTCAACTCCATATATCTTTGGTTAGGCCTCATTTAGATTATGCTGCACAATTTTGGTCACCATATTACAGAATGGATATAAATGCACTGAAAAACATACAAAGGAGGATGACAAAGTTGATCCCATGTATCAGAAATCTTCCCTATGAGAATAGACTGAGGGCCCTGAATCTGCACTCTCTAGAAAGGCATAGAATTAGGGGGGATATGATTGAGGTGTATAAAAATGAAAAACAGGAATTAATAAAGGGGATGTAAATAGCATGCTAAAAATATCTAGCATAGACAGGACTCACAGCAATGGTTTTAAGCTGGAAAAATTCAGATTCAGGAAAGATATAGGAAAGCACTGGTTGTGGATGAGTGGAACAAACTCCAAAGTACCGTCATAGAAGCTAAGACGTTGTGTAGTTTTAAAAATAGGTTGGATAAATACATGAGTGGGTGTGGGTGGGTGTGGGTGGGTGTGAGTTGGACCTGACTAGCTTGTGCTACTAGGTCAGATGCCGTACTCCTCCCTTAAGTGAATGTGACTGACCTGACTAGGTTATGGCATTGGCTTAAGCCGGTGGGAGAATTGGACCTGCCTTGCATGGGCCAGTAGGCCTGCTGCAGTGTTCCTTCTTTCTTATGTTCTTATATGAAGTTCAATGAAGAGAATTTTCAACTACTCAGATATGGAAAACTTGAGGAAATTTAAACTGTATCAGGGTATACAACAAATTCTAACCATACAATAGAGCAACAAAGTAATGTGAAGGACTTGGGAGTGATAATGTCAGAGGATCTCACCTTCAAAGACCACAACAATGTATCTACTGCATCTGCTAGGAAAATGATAGGATGGATAATGAGAACTTTCAAAACTAGGGACACCAAGCCCATTATGATTCTCTTCAAATGGCTTGTTCTCTCTAGGCTGGAATACTGCTGTATACTAACTGCCCCCTTCAATGCAGGCAAAATTGCTGACCTGGAGAGTGTACAAAGAAATTTCACAGCACACACAAATACAATAAGGCACCTAAATTACAGCCTCTCCTCACTTAGCGACGTATTTGTTTACCGACGACTCGGACTTACGACGGGCTCTCTGACCAGTATGCATGCCTAAATAATGTATATTAGAGCTGATTTTCTCTATTCTGTTTATTTCAATATATAGTACACTGCTGTATAAACAGTTAAAAATATACCAGAAATGTTATAAATAGTGCAAAGGTAACATTAAAACATTATCAAAGATGGTTGACACAAACCCACTACCATTATAGTATGCTCCTCACTTAGCGACGAATTCGTTTACCGACGTGGTCTTAGGAACAGAACTCCATCATTAAGTGAGGAGAGGCTGTACTGTCCCTTGATTTGTATTCCCTGGAATGCAGGCGAAAGAGATACATGATAATATACACTTGGAAAATCCTAGAGGGATTAGTACCAAACCTGCACATGAAAATCACTCCCTATGAAAGCAAAAGACTCAGCAGGAGATGCAACATTCCCCCAATAAAAAGCAGGGGCACCACGAGTACACTGAGACAACACAATAAGTGTCCGAGGCCCAAGACTGTTCAACTGCCTCCCAGCATACATAAGGGGGATTATGTATGCTGGGATCCCATGGGGGCATTGACCCCTGAAACCCTCTCCAAGTATACTATACTCTCATACATTCCCCATTTTGCCTCCATGGATAATGTTTTGTCTCCACAGATTCCTCAGTGCACCACTCACCTTTTTCCCCTTTATCATTTTTATGGTTCACCTTATCTTTCATAGACCCATCTGCTGACAAGTCCATTCCCAAATATCTAAACACATTCACTTCCTCCATATTCCCTCCTTCCAATCTGATATCCAATCTTTCATTACCTAAATTTTTTGTTACCCTCATCACCTTGCTCTTTCTTATACAGTGTGTACCTCGAGTTACGAGCTTAATTCATTCCAGACAGCTATTCAAGTGCCGATACTGAAGGAATTTGTTCCCATAAGAAATAATGAAAGTTAGATTAATCCATATCAGACCCCCAAAAATACACTTACAAAAGCACCTACAAAAATACACTTACATAATTGTTTGAGTTGGGAGCTGCTCGTAAGTAGAGGTACCACTGTATTCACTTTCAATTTCATTCATTTACATACCCTCCCAAATTAGTCCATCTACCTTTGCAACTTCTCTTCTATCTCCCAACAGCACTGTCATCAGCAAAGAGCAACTGTGACAACTCAAATTTTGTATTACATTCTATACATTTTAATCCCACAATTCCCCCAACACACTAACATTCACTTCACAACCAGTATGGTAACAATAATGTAGAATGCTATATAAAATTAAATAATATTAAGCTAATAGATATCTTAATTTTGAAGGGAAGAATTTTTGAGTAATAATACAGTTCTTTGCTTCTTACAAATACTGAACATGTCACTGATTACACTAAAAATCAAGCACTAAACCTGAATGGGTCATATACAGTAGTTTGCATCCTTACTGGAAGCTGGAGGTGGGATGCTGACAAGTGCAGAACAACTAGTTGCAGTAAGTCCTTTACTAGTACAATAAAGGACTTGCACTTTTCACCCACCTGTGGATGAAACATTGTACACTGTACTACTAATGGAGGACTCCATGGCAACTAATTTTTACTAGTTTATATCTTTATTGTATACACAAAGTTGTTACTTTACTTACAAAAGTGCTAAATATGGAGGTGAGCTGCACCATTTTTAATGGAGAATGTATAAAGGTCTTGGATACACACCATGCACTGAATTTTGTGTTGATGTTTTCTAGAATGGAATGAAAAAAATATAGTTGGGACATTTAAATAGAACTCTAAGAGATATCTTGTCAATTTTTTCTCCAAAAAAAAAGTGTGATCCTCACACAGTCCAGTTAGCCAGACTTGAGTTCTGGAGGTGGGAAGTACAGTGCCTGCACTCTGAAGAAGGGGTGGAGATATTTGCAGTTTTGCCCCTCTGGCAAAACAGTGATGTTGTGAGTGATGGTAAAAGTGTTTCTTCTTTTTTGGGTCATCTTAGCTCAATGGGGACAGTCAGTTTGTTGAGAAAAGAAACTAAATAACCATAATATATAATTACGGTTATTTTCTAGTTTTAGCTTGTCGGAGGGAAGTGCCTTTACCCTGGAAAGACTCAAATTCTTCCTGTTCCTCGACTCTGCTCTCACTGTCACTTGTTTTAGGGGCTCTTCTCCAGAATTTTATAAAGCCAACTTCATAATCATAATCAGGAATACCCCGCTGCCTTGGAAGCCTCTTCAACAGCTCTTCCTGAGGCAACTGTAGGTTTTTCTTTTTACCATCCAGTCTGTTTCCTGAACCTTGGAAGGAATAAAATCCAGTAGGTTCAGGAATCATCTCCTCTTTGTCATCTTCGGGCATAGCTGCTGCGCTATCCATTCTCTCTGGTTCTTGATATCCAACAGGAGGAGCAAATTCTACATTCATATCACACTCGATGATGCTAACGGCATTCCCAGGCTTTACTTCCAAAACTCGCATTTCGTATATTCTGTCATTGTAGTTGAGTGCAATGACATCATCTAAGGTCAAACATGCAAAGTTGCGTAAAGCATTTTCCAGAACAGCCTTTGGATTTGTGATATCAAGGAATTCTACACTCTGAGGCTCAAACTTGGAGAACGTAGCAACAGGCAGTGACTGAGATTCAATATGCACAAGATCTCCTTCGTCCAGCAGAAGATTCCTCATCATCTGTCAAAGACAGTTTCAACCATAAATAAATAAATAAAATGCTTTAAACACATTTATAACACTCAGTAAACAAAATCTGAATAAACTTATTAAGTTTATTGAAGTATAGGTACACAATTATTATTATTATTACAATCAAAACTAAGCACTAAGGTACAGGTACACATAAGTACGATTATCATACTTAGTAACATGTAAATTACTCACCAGGATAACCAGAAAAGTCAGACAAAGTGACTTATTTCCATTGGGGTCCTTGGACAAAGAGAAGTTAGTGAACAAAACACAGGACAGGTAGGATTTGAACCCATGGCAAACTGGATGAATTTTATTGTAGCCAGCTGGCCCAGTGACTTACACACTGCCCTGGAATTTTACAACTCACTCACCATGGTTCAATCCCCACCAGTTCTGTGGTTTATTTCTAATTGTGTTATTACAATTTGGTGAGTCAAGAAGCTAATGAGTTGGTAGTGGTGGAGGAGGGAGTAAGAGGGGACGATTATAGTATGAATGAATTTTGTAATTAAATTTACTTTAAATTATTTTTTGACCAATGGCATTTATTTGGCATTTATTTGGTATCTAAAAAAATTAAGAAAAGAAATGTGGAATTTGTTTTCCCAATTTTGTATTGAATAAGGATTATTATTGTATTTTTTCTTAAGTTTTCCACCAAATTTTCTTCTTTCTGTATATGATCATTTGGGTGCATGTGTGCTTAGCTCATAATTTTTGTAGTATATGTTAGTCAAGAAATGTAAAATCTGCAAAGTCTCTAGAATGAATTTTCATGTTTTACATGTTACATTGGGTTTACATCTGTTGCATAAATCAAGGAACACCTGTATTTTACCCTTGAAGAAACACTTACCCAATATGGAATGTAGACTTTCCCTTCATCTGCCACGAACTCCAGCACTCCACAATGTGTGTGTCTATTTGCTCGTTGGTTTGTCAGCTTAAACAACATAGGGTAGACAATGTTGAGGCGTGTCAGGACATCTAGAGCTGATGGTGGCATAATAACTGAAAATAGATAGGAGTGAAAACAAATATTTTTTGGGATTTGACAAGCTGTTGGAGTGTGAGAAGGGTAATATTTTGTGAAGGGATTCAGGGAAACCGGTTAGCCGGACATGAGTCCTGGAGGTGGGAAGTACAATGCCTGCACTTTAACCCTTTCAGGGTTTTTGACGTACTAGTACGTCTTATGCACCCTGGTGTTTGACGTACTGTACTAGTATGCATAAATTCTAGCGCCCTCAAATCAAGCAGGAAAAGGCTGGTAGGCCTAGATGTGAGAGAATGGGTCTGTGCGGTCAGTGTGCACAGTGTGCGCAAATTACCGAAAATGTTCGATTTTTGCTGATGTTCAAGAGTAAACAAATCATGTCATGCGTCCAATACACATCAACTGGTGAGTCTAATATTCTTGCACAAGTGCGCTGATATTATTTATACCATTTTTACAATGATGCAGTAGTATACATAACAGAAAATCTTCTATTTTTTGTGAGAATAAAAATTCAAAATGGAAAGCAAAAGTAATGTAAGAGGGGCCTGGAGACGTGACTAATGAACAGATAAAAAGTTATTTTAGTGCCAGGAATGTCTGTCTTGTTTATTTTGGACCCTATTTTGAAATTGGCATCTTTTGAAATTTGTGTGAAATTGGCCAAATCGCCAATTTCTGACCACTTTATTGGGTAGTTGAAATCGGAAAATTGGCGGTTTCTTGTACTCAATCGATAGAACAAATGGAATTCTAGAAAAATAGCTATAAATTTAGTAGACTGAGACATTGGAATTGGCCGAAAATAGGGCTCAAAGTGGGCGAAATCGCCGATTCGTAAATATCATCGATACCGCTAACTTTGCGAGAGCATAATTCCATTAGTTTTTCACCAAATTTCATACTTTTAGTGTCATTATGATCGGAAAAAGATGCTCTATCATTTCATGAGAAAAAATAATTTCCGAAAATGTTTCAACCCTGAAAACGAGTTAAGGATCGGGGGTCTCGACCCTGAAAGGGTTAAACAAAGGGTTTGGGATATTTGCTGTTTAGAGTGATATCTAAACTGTCGTATCTCCATGCCGCTGGCAAGACAATGATAGTGGTTTTTTTCAGGTCACTCTGCCTAAGCGGGAGATTGCCAATGTGTTAAAAAAAAAAAATATGCGAAACCCAATGCTAGGCTGAATCAATACAAGGAATTCATAAAATCATAACATGGATGCATTACCATTAGAAGGGTAAAAACATTTTGATTTATTGATGATCCATCTATCCATATGTTTAAAATGGAAGCTGTATTTCCCACCTCAAAATATTTAAACCAGTTAATCATTTTTTCAAGTCTTTTCAAAGATAAATACAGTGGTACCCAAGTGTATTCTTGGGGGTCTGAAACGGACTAGTCTAATTTACATTACAGTGGACCCCCAGATTACGTCATTATTTCGTTCCAGAATGCTGTTCAAGTGCCATTACCGAACGAATTTGTTCCCATAAGGAATAATGTACATTAGATTAGTCCTTTTAGACCCCCAAAAATACACTTACAAAAGCACTTACAAAAATACACTTAAATAATTGTTTGAGTTTGGAGCAGTACGTAATCCGGGGGTCCACTGTATTCCTTATGGGAACAAATTTGTTCGGTAACGGCACTCGAACAGCCTTCTGAAACGAATTATGTATGAAACTCGGTGTACCACTGTACTTATTGATACAAGCAGGTCCCACTTATACAGTGGGTTATTTTCCGGGCTACTGCTGTGCAGGAGGGCCCCACTTATACAGCAGGTTAGGTTCCGGGCTACTGCTGTACAGGAGGTCCCCACTTATACAGGAGGTTAGGTTCCGGGCTACTGCTGTAAAGGAGGGCCCCACTTATACAGCGGGTTAGGTTCCGGGATACTGCTGTACAGGAGGGCCCCGCTTATACAGCAGGTTAGGTTCTGGGCTACTACTGTACAGGAGGGTCCCGTTTATACAGCAGGTTAGGTTCCGGGCTACTGCTGTACAGAGGGCCCCGCTTATACAGCAGGTTAGGTTCCCAGATACTGCTGTACAAGAAGGCCCTGCTTGTACAGCAGGTTAGGTTACGGGCTACTGCTGTACAGGAGGGCCCGCTTATACAGCAGGTTAGGTTCCAGGCTACTGCTATAGTATAATGGAACTGGCACATAATATATATACTACACAAGTATTGCACCATTGACACCTGTAATTGTTTTAAAAAGTGTTTTGTTTCATCGTGTACTTACTTTTGCCCCCGTTCTCCACTGCTTGTTTATCTCCGGGGAACATGGAGACAGAGTAGCAGCGATAGTGAGTGTTGAAGGGCCTTGGTTGCAGAGGCTCTCCAAACATGTTGAAACTGAACTGTTGTAGGTAAAAAAAATGTACTTATAGAATAGTTTAAAAGCAACCGGCAACAACACTACTGCATTAGCAAAGTAACTTTTTTTTTTTTCTTTTTTTGCAAAATGAGAGCATTAGCAAGGAATTATAAAAAAATCAGAAAATGTAATGAAAAATCTGATACGTAATTGAAGAACAAGTAAACAATTTTTTTTTAAATAAAGTAAAAAGGAGCACTTACAATTAGATTTTTTCTTTTAATTCATACACTATAAATTGTTTTACAAACTTTACCTATAGTATAGTATACAGTAGCCATCAAATACAGTGGACACTAAACCCCTTAGCTGTCCAAACGTAGATCTACATTCTTACCGCTAGTGCTCCGACCTTGATTTTCTCCATAAGAAAGCATGTAAAAAAAAAAAAACAGATCTACGTTCGGAGCGCTACGCGAGAGAACGAAGATCTACATTTGGACAGTTAAGGGGATAATTATCTGGCCTTGTTAACAGCCCATTTTCCAGATGACATAACTCATGACCATACAGCCTCCAGTCAAATGATCAGACTGTATAACTAAATTATCCAGGTCTATAACCAAGCTTAAACAGTGAATAAACTAACACTAATTTATTTTAATTTTTTTTCCAAAAACTGTAGTTATAAATGCATTATATGTCTTAAATGTAATAGGGTAGATGCTTAATGACCTCTCTAGAGCATGTTACTGTATATACACCCACAGGTGTATGCCTCTCAGTGTATATACACCCACAGGTGTATACCTCTCAGTGTATATACACCCACAAGTGTATGCCTCTCAGTGTATATACACCCACAAGTGTATGCCTCTCAGTGTATATACACCCACAAGTGTATGCCTCTCAGTGTATACACATCCACAAGTGTATGCCTCTCAGTGTATACACATCCACAAGTGTATGCATCTCAGTGTATACACACCCACAAGTATATGCCTCTCAGTGTATATACACCCACAGGTGTATGCCTCTCAGTGTATACACACCCACAAGTGTATGCTTCTCAGTGTATATACACCCACAAGTGTATGCCTCTCAGTGTATGCACACCCACAAGTGTATGCCTCTCAGTGTATATACATCCACAAGTGTATGCTTCTCAGTGTATATATACCCACAAGTGTATGCCTCTCAGTGTATATACACCCACAAGTGTATGCCTCTCAGTGTATATAATAATAATATCTTTATTTACTACAAGTACATGTACATGGTATACAGGCCTAGCTGACATCAATGACATACTACTATATAGAAAGTCCCTTGTTATGCTGAGCATTTCGGGCAAATTAGGTCAGTGTCCTAGGATGCGACTCACACCAGTCGACTAACACCCAGGTACCCATTTTACTGATGGGTGAACATAGACAACAGGTGTAAAGAAACACGCCCAATGTTTCTACCCTGGCTGGGAATCGAACCCAGGCCCTCGCCGTGTGAAGCGAGAGCTTTAGCCACCAGACCACCAGAGCCTTACACCCACAAGTGTATGAATCTCAGTGTATATACACTGTGTCAAGCTTAACTATTACTTTAAGAATTAAAGTACAGTATTGTTAACTGGCGGTGAGCAGGTTACATGAAGCCTTGATGACCCTTGCATAATCAATAGTTTGTAAACCCCAATTAACCAACCAACCACTCTTTCTACTCTTCACATTATTTTATATACATACTCATGAAAACATTTTCTTGTAATGTGTAAATATGCAAATGTATCAAATTATATTTGTATATTTATTGTATCATAACTGTAACCAAAAGAACTGTATCTGCAATCACTGTAATGTCTATGTATAATTGTAAGTATGTATGCTTCTTAGAAATAAAGATTTTTATTTTTTTATTTTTTATTTGATATGAAAAATGTGTGAAAACTCCTTAAGGATATACCAAGTTAACGTACCTTTATCTTTAATGAGTCCTGAGAGTTTTTCTACTCCCGAAGCCCAGCCATGGGCCAGGATATATGTGCAAATGCTTTGATAAAGTGTCATGATCAGTGGCCAGTGAAAGATAAGAAACCACTTGGACCTAAAAATTAAACAAGAGGTAAAAGTGGTCTGTACATTTGGTCCTCAGTATAAGACCATTTTCATATGCTAAATAAGAGTCTCTGAGGTTGAAATAAAAAGATATCTTTTATGTATCTTTCATTTTTCAGTGCAAATGGTTTTTCAACCTTCACATGTACAAACATACATGTATTCTAGACATCCAACATCTTAACAGCCATTAACTGCGTAACAGTAAGCCCCACTCACCTACACCATCTCCAGCTGCTACACCTCACTCCCTAATGGTATTTAGTTAATTTTTCCTCAATGAGTACAGTATAAAAACTGATGAAATGCTTTACTACAAGACGACTTCGATACTAACCATTTTGGTGGTGGTTCTTCACTCTCACGTGAAGGGTCAACTTCTCGTTTAAGTTTCCTTTTTTCAGTTTCTTAGGTTGTAAACTCTTCCTGCCTTCCTTCTTTAGTGTTTCATTATCTATAAGAGAAAAAGTAAAATTTGAAATTCTTTAAATACCAGAAGACATTATAATACAATCTTTATTCAGTAACTACAGTATCTAAAGCTACATTATTTTACACTTTATGCATTATACAGATTTATGATAAGTAGGCAAGCACACAAGAGTACAGCTAGCCCTACAATTTTGGCCAGGCTTCCTGGTGGAGCCAAGCCTGATCAACCAGTCTATTACTGCTGGCTGCACACGTCAGCACACGAACCACAGCCCAAGTGATCGTTAACTGACTTGAGGAACGTATCAAGTTCCCCCTTAAGGACAGCCATGCGTCTGATGGTAACCCCCTTTATGTATGAAGGGAGTCTGTTCAACTGGAAGAAACATAACTTGCATTATATATTCCCCAATGTGCCCCAATTCCTACAGGAAGGCACAAGTGTGGGCTTAGATATCCTGGCTATCAATAGGGTTGAACCCTTTCCCATCGAGTAGGAGTAGTAGGGTCATGGAATGTGCCATAAATGGGTGCAAGCCTACATGGAGGAAGGTCCACATAGTGGTACTGGAAGGACCACAGTAGGAAGTGGTCTACCGTATATAGCTGAGGGGGTCACTATTGGCAGGATGGTCATCCTGTGGCAGTGTAGATGAGCTGTCAGTAATGAACACCTCATCCAGAGTCGGGTTAGAGCTACATCCATTGCCTGATTAGGATGACGTGCCCATGGGCAAGGATCATCAAACAACCATAGTGAGCCTAGTGCCAAAAAAAAGAGGGAGCACCCTAGATTCCCTCACCCCCTTCCTCCCAGCTAGAATCGATGGATTTCTCACAGGATCCCTTTTGTGAAATCACTGGCCCAATCCAAGGGCAGTGATGGTAGGGACTGTGTGCAATGGAGGCTCCATCACGACCCACTCATTACCCTAGATGCCATCATTTGCTAGGTACCCATGGAAGCGAGATGCTACAAGTGTAGCAGAAGCTGTGTCCATTATGAACAGGCAGAGGATAAGACAGCCACAGATGATTGAGAATTAAAGAAAAGAGGCACAGGATGAGATGCAACGTGAATGAGGGTGAAAAGCAAGGCATAGTGAATGGTGATAACTCTCCCCTCCAGGACCCGGGGAAAGGGGAGTCTACCATCATGGTCTAACACAGGGTGACATAGGAGGAAAAAATGTAGCCCAGCCATCCATGAAAATGAATAATGAAGAAGCATACTTATTATTTTTATTTTTTATTAACACATCGACCGATTCCCACCAAGGCAGGGTGGCCTGAAAAAGAAATACTTTCATCATCATTCACTTCATCACTGTCTTGCCAGAGGGGTGCTTTACACTACAGTTATAAAACTGCAACATTAACACCCCTCCTTCAGAGTGCATACTTATTAGTATTATTATATTCATGGGAGAGTGCTAAACCCATAAGGTCATAATGCACCTGAGAGAATGAAAAGTAATCAGGTTAATACATGAGGATACCAGATCCAATTCTTCATAATTCTAAAGTTAGTCATAAGTTTGCCTAAGATACTCCAATATAGAAACTGTATCATGCCAACACGTCACCATTTCCATTAGTATATAAACTACTTGTTAAATTCTTTAATTTTTATATTACCCCAATTTTGTAAACCTAGTTAATCACTCCAATTACCTAACCTTAATACCAGTATAATCATTGTATATAATAAGATTGCCTGATTTATTCCAATATTGAGCTTTAGTATAAACTGTGTAACATGACAAGACAAAACCATTCTTATTACTAATTTTCTTACAATCTAAACCTAAACATTCTAAACCACCTCACTATGGTAAATATATTTGATCATTTGAAATTTATACAGTGGACCCCCGAGTTTCGTAAAAACTTCACTACTGAAGTCTGCTCAAGCGCCATTACCGAACGAATTTACTCCCTTAAGGAAAAATGTCACGTAGGTTAGTCTATTTCAGACCCCCAAAAATACACTTCCACAAGCACTGACAATATTATACTTACATAATTGTACGATTTCCGGGGTTTACGAAACTCGGGGGTCCACTGTACTCATTTGTAATCTATAATACAATCTAGTTATCCTTAACTACCTCACTATTGTAAATATCTTTAATCATTTAAAATTTATATTCATATGTAATTTGTAAATTAGATTAAAACCTAGTATTAAATCTGCCCGAAAGGTCTAGCATGTCCAGGCATGCTAGGCATGCTAACGGCCATCTTTGTAATTATAGCCCTTAGTCCTTAAAATGTAAAACACACATTGTAATTTTTACAGAGAAATAAATCAATTTGAATTTGATCAAAAGTCCCTCACTGGCCTGAAGGAATCTTCCTTGAGGAGAGAACAGTATACAGGGTCAAAATGTACTTAACTCCTGAGTCTGTTATGTAAATTCTCTGATATGATGGTTACCGTGTACTAGAGATATTGCATTTACGGTATATATTTAGTATCTATGGGAAAAAGACCTTTTTAAAATGTAACCTAAGCAACAATTTTGCATCTTGTCTAAGTTAGGTTAAGTTAGATTTTGTTGGGATATGTTATTAGTTACTTATTAAAATAATGCTTTTGTCTTATTTATTTAAAAAAAAAATTTTTCCACCTAATAAAAAAGAAATTGCATAATATATATTTTTAGTTTGCCTATTATCATCTAAATAAACAATTTACATAACAAATAACTATTTTTTTCTGTGGATTTTATAATATGGTTATTTATAATATAAAATGTTAAGATAATATAAGGTTTGTTGGGAATTTTAACCCAGGGCAGGGAGGGTTAGCCACCCAGGATAACCCAGGGTAGGGAGGTTTAGCCGCCCAGGATAACCCAGGGTAGGGAGGGTTAGCCACCCAGGATAACCCAGGGTAGGGAGGGTTAGCCACCCAGGATAACCCAGGGTAGGGAGGGTTAGCCACCCAGGATAACCCAGGGTAGGGAGGGTTAGCCACCCAGGATAACCCTGGGTAGGGAGGGTTAGCCACCCAGGATAACCCAGGGTAGGGAGGGTTAGCCACCCAGGATAACCCATGGTAGGGAGGGTTAGCCACCCAGGATAACCCAGGGTAGGAGGTTTAGCCACCCAGGATAACCCAGGGTAGGGAGTGTTAGCCACCCATGATAACCCAGGGTAGGGGGGTTAGCCACCAAGGATAACCCAGGGTAGGGAGGGTTATCGACCCAGGATAACCCAGGGTAGGGAGGGTTAGCCACCCAGGATAACCCAGGGTAGGGAGGGTTAGCCACCCAGGATAACCCAGGGTAGGGAGGGTTAGCCACCCAGGATAACCCAGGGTAGGGAGGGTTAGCCACCCAGGATAACCCAGGGTAGGGAGGGTTAGCCACCCAGAATAACCCAGGGTAGGGAGGGTTAGCCACCCAGGATAACCCAGGGTAGAGGGTTAGCCACCCAGGATAACCCAGGGTAGGAGGGTTAGCCACCCAGGGTAGGGAGGGTTAGCCACCCAGGGTATGGAGGGTTAGCCACCCAGGGTAGGGAGGGGTTTGCCACCCAGGGTAGGGAGGTTAGCCTCCCAGGGTAGGGAGGGTAGCTACCCAGGGTAGGGAGGGTTAGCCACCCAGGGAAGGGAGGGTTAGCCACCTAGGATAACTCAGAATAGGGAGAGTTAGCCACCCTGGATTACCCAAGGTAGGGAGTTAGCCACCCAGGATAACACAAAGAAAATCAGTGGAAGAGGACTTCTCGATTTCCATGTGGTCTCAACTTGCCCCAGGATGACCCAGATACTGCGATTAACACCCAGGGTACATTAGCCTCCTAGGTGAACAGGGACAGTTATCCACCTGGCCGGGTACTGAACCCCGGACACTCTCCTACGAGAGATGCTCATTTCCCAACCTATAGACCTTCCAGATCTATTGAATGTAACACCAGTAACTTCTGGGGTTTCTGGGGTCTTGACGGACTTTCCTGAGGGTTCTATCTTATTGACAGAGGTTTTCTGGGGTCTTACGGGCTTTTTCTGGGGTTCTATCTTATTGACGAGGTTTTCTGGGGTCTTACGGGTTTTTTCTGGGGTTCTATCTTATTGACGAGGTTTTCTGGGGTCTTATTCACTAAGTTTTCAGGGGGTTTCTCTGGGGTTCTATCTTATTCACGGGGGTTTCTAGGGGTTAATCACTGGGCTTCCGGGGGGGATGTTATTTACGGGGTTTTCAGGGGTAAAATCAGGTAACATTTAGTTAATATGCAGTTATTATGTGGTCAAGACGTTGATGTATCTAGAAAACCATAAACAAAAACCTACAAGATGATATATTGAAGAAAATACTGATGTAGTGGAGGAGAATTACTGTGCAGTCTTCAGCAGACAGCAGGAACAGCAGACAGCACCTTTTTTTTGTTATCCCAGGTAATTTACTATGTTATTATGTAAAATAATTGTATATATGTGTAACTGTAAGTAAATAAACTGAACAGCAGCAGCAGCAGCAGCAGTTAGCAGTAATAGAAGACAGCAGACCACAGCAGACTTTTTTATTTATTTTAGGTAATT
The DNA here is from genome assembly GCA_009830355.1 of Cherax destructor. Lineage (NCBI taxonomy): Eukaryota > Metazoa > Arthropoda > Malacostraca > Decapoda > Parastacidae > Cherax > Cherax destructor. The sequence continues at coordinate 37,325 of WNWK01000825.1, forward strand.
TACTATGTTGTAGTATATTTTATTTAATATATATTACAGTATATTGTGTAATAAGTAATATTTCTGGGATTTATGATGTGATAATAATAACTTAATAAAGTCAATTATTATGGCTTATCTCAATTGGATTCCGCTCTTTTACTTTTTTATTTTATCTCCTAAGATGCAACCCATAGGGGTCAGGACTTGCCCTAAACCATAAGGGTTTACCGCCTCACTACTAGGGTTGATGACAGGGTATTTAATTTAATTAAATAGACATTTTTAAAGAGAATTTAGGAAAGTAAATGTGGTAAGCTCTGGAGCTAGTTTGAAACATTTTTTAATTCTTATTCAGGCATTTTTTTTATATATTGGGCAGAATCATTTATGATAAAATATTATAAAGAACACGTAGGGAATGTAAGTTTATATTTATTACAAGAAAAGGGGTAATGAGGAGAGGAAATATTACGGAAATATTAAACGAGTCTAAAAGTTGACGGTGGCGGGAAGCAGCAGTGTTTACAAGCTCACAATGGCTGCTACACAGACCGACCTCCGCCAGTTTTTCAAAGCTAGGAAGACCTCCCGTGATGTCAACTTGTTTAAAACTGGCAAGAATACAAAGTCCAGGATTGTGTCCAAGAGTGTAGAGGCGAGGAAGAGTGATACTGCCGACATTGCTGAGTTATTAGGGAGAGTGTCTGCCGGGAGTGTGTCCAGGCTGCTGCCTGCCACTGACCGGGTATGATTACTACCACTTTTGTAACTCCGTTAATTCGTTTTATTATTATTACAGAACGGAATCATCATCAGCTGGATGTAACAGATACAAATGTATACTATTCCTCTGCAGTTCCTACCAGGGTCGCACGTAATGCCATGGCATAATAGTGGCTCTCCTTGCTCTTCAATTCTAAATTGTAATTACAAAATCTCGATGTAAACTTGCAAAGAAATAAAATTTAGTTTACTTTACTAACTAATGAACACGAACTACCAAACTTTTTTGGGTTAGTTACTAATAATAATTATTAGTAATAATAATTAATATTAATTTTAGTAATAACTATATTTCCACAAGTACATGTACAAGGTATACAGGCCTAGCTGACATCAGTGATACCTTCCTCTTAACAAACATTAATAAACCACCACTGGAATACAACAAAGTTTCAGTTTAGACCTGGTTGACCAGGCAAGCACCAGACGAGCCTGGCCCATGGCCGGGCTCAGAGAGTACTCTCGAAACTCTTCAAAGGTATATCAAAGGTATGACTAGTCCTCAATAGGTAACTTCACAGCAGAGCTAGAGACGGTTGACTGACCTACAGAATAATCCAATGCCAATGGTATCGATGATTGGACAGACATATTTCTTAATAAATTACTTAAGACTATACAACAAACATTGTCCTATAAAAACGAAACATTATGAATAAACGGCTAGGTTGCCCATGGCTAACTAACAGCATACTAAGATCCATTGATAAGAAACATCAATATAGACAGGGCTTAATACTCAGATATTATTAAACACTATGCATCAGTTCTCACCAAACTAATAAAAGAAGCCAAACAATTGTACTACTACAGCAGATTCACTGAAACAAGAGGAGATATAAAAAAGATCTGGAAAACACTCAGATTCTGGACACCCACAAACTAAAAAAAACTAGGGATATTGGTCTAACTAAACCGAACGAAACACCACTACAGCCTATTGATACAGTTAACAAGATAAATGACTTCTCAACCATAGGATCAAATCTCGCCAGTAAAATCCAAGGTACCAACGCCCGAGCAAGTGATTACTTAGATGGGAATTTCCCAACCTCCTCCTGTCTTGCACCTACTGAGCCCACTGAAGTCACCACGATTATCAAGTCACTTAAAAATAAATCTGGGAATCTGTCTCAAGTCCCACCATTATTGTACAAGCGAGCGGCCCATGTCCTTTCGCATGCTATTTCATTACTTTTTAACAAATCACTAGAAACTAGCACTTTCCCGACACTACTCAAGACAGCAAGGGTTACACCAATACACAAAGGTGGTGACCCCACAGATATAAACAACTATAGGCCAATATCAAACTTACTGTTACTATCCAAAATCTTTGAGAAACTCGTGCACAAAAGATTATATTCAATTATAACAGCACAAAGCATACTCAACCCCTGCCAATTTGGCTTCAGAAAAAATAAAAGCACAAATGATGCAATTGTAAAAAGGCTAGATCTGCTTTACACAGCACTGGAAAATAAGGAATATCCATTCGGACTTTTTATTGACCTATGGAAAGCTTTTGACACAGTAGACCACGGCATCCTACTCCACAAACGTGACCGTTATGGTATAAGAGGCCATGCACTTGCCTATTTCAAATCCTACCTTACTAATAGGTATCAGTACATCACCATTAAAGACACAACCTCATCAACACGACCACTTGATACTGGAATGCTACAGGGAAGTGTCCTTGGTCCCCTGCTCTTCCTCTTATACATCAATGATCTTCCCAACGTATCACAACACCTGAAACCAATTCTCTTTGCTGACGACACGACTTATGTCATCTCCCACCCAAATCTTGCCTCACTCAACACCATTGTTAACGAGGAGCTACTAAAAATGTCTACTTGGATGACAGCCAATAAACTTACACTTAACACTGACAAAACCTTCTATATCATGTTTGGTAACAGAGCAGGTGTTGCACAACTGAACATTAAGATTGACAACACTCTTATTGCTAAACATAATGAGGGCAAATTCCTGGGCCTACACCTCGACAGCAACTTGAAATTCAGCACCCATATCCAACACATAACAAAAAAAGTATCCAAAACGGTTGGGATCCTCTCCAAGATACGTTACTACGTGCCACAATCAGCCCTTCTCATGCTATACTATTCACTCGTCTATCCCTACCTCACCTATGCTATTTGTGCCTGGGGATCAACAGCAGCAACACACCTAAAGCCAATAATAACCCAACAAAAAGCCGCAGTAAGAATTATCACACAATCCAATACTAGACAACACCCCCCTCCCCCCACTCTTCAAAGATCTAAACTTACTCACTGTACAGAACATCCACACTTACTACTATGCAACCTTCATTTACAGAACCATAAATTCCAATATTAACCCTGAACTAAAACACTTTCTTGATAGTTGTGACAGGACTCACAGGCACAACACCAGGCACAAAAATCTCTATGACATTTCCCGTGTCCGGCTAAACCTATACAAAAATTCAATGTACATTAAGGGCCTAAAATTTGGAACTTCCTGCTTGAAAACTCTAGAACTGCAGACACAACCATCATTTTCAAAACTACTGTCAAAAAAAATCTTATCTTCCTGACACACCCCACCATCAGCTAACTACATGAAAACCACCAATTGTCTTACTTGTATCATACACACACAAAAAACAAACTAGACCTACTCTTGATATCTGTGATTCCCCCCAATTTACACTTACACAATATGTAAACCTCACATTGTAATCTTTACAGAGAAATACACATTTGAATGACATACTACAATATAAAAAGCCCCTTGTTATACAGAGCATTTCCAGCAAATTAGGTCAGTTTTGTCCCAGGATGCGACCCACACCATTACACTAACACCTAGGTACCTATTTTACTGCAAAGTGAACATGGACAGCAGGTGTCTTGAGGAAAAACGTCCTAATGTTTCCAGCCGTACCGGGGATCAAACCCCAGACACCAGTGTGTGAACTGAGTGCGCTACCAACCGAGATACAGGTACACATAAGTACAATTATCATACATAGTGTAAATTACCTAGGATAACTCAAAAAAGTCTGACTTATTTATTCATAGGTTACTAGGTATGAAAATTGTTCTTATTTGTACCTGTACCTAAATAAACTTATTCTTTACTCAAACGTGTTTGACTGACAGAATAGTCCACAGTTTATACCTACTGTAGTCCACGTATGGTTCAATGTGCGATGTATCCCTTACCTCATTGCTCTTCAATTAAGTTGTCATTCACCTTCTTAACTCATGAAATCGTAATGACACAATTGTAAACAAACCATACCACAGGCGAGGATAGAACCCGTGATCAGAGTCATAAACCTCCAGACTGATACGTTAGCCATTGGGCCAGCTGGCTACAAGATTCGTCCAACTAGGTATATTTAAACACCATAGGAAGGTTAGCATAGGCACCACTGTAACCACAAATGCAAGTTTTTACAGACAAATTTGTGGTCACAGTGGTGCTTATGCTAACCTTCCTATGGTGCATAAATATACCTAATTGGACGAATCTTATTGTACCCAGCTGGCCCAGTGGCTTAACGCGTCAGTCTGGAGTTTTATGACTTTTCGATCGCGGGTTCTATTCCCACCCGTGGTATGGTTTCTTATTGATTAAGTTTGTTCTTTTTGCTTTGTTACAGATATTGTTTTGTTTTCTATATTCCATTGTTTAGTTTTTTACCTTAATTGTTCATACTTGCTTAATTGATTATTTTTTTTTTTTACCACATTTTGTTATAATTTATCATAGACTTGTACTTATTGTCCTTATTTTCATAACTGATTTTATTTTATCATAAATAATCATGTCAGCTAAGTAAGTTATTATTTTTTCACTCCACTCCTTATATCACTAGTAATTAACTACTGATATTAACTTGTAAATCATTTTGCTATCAGCTTCTAGCTAAAGTTTTCATTAGTAAACCTTTGATTTACTGGCTTGCCAGCATTGTTCTCTTGACAGTGTAACTGACTAGGATTTAGTTGGGCTGTATACATTCTTTTATTTAAGCTAGCTACTTAGTGTTTATGTAATACTTTTATTAGTTTCTAGTTTAGGGGGTAGGGGTGGACATCCAGCAGGCATATGTGAATTTGTTAGGAGTAAGTGGAGTGACTTGATGTGCTGTTGGAGTTTGAGCAAGGTAACTTTTATGAAGGGATTCAGGGAAACTGGTTAGCCAGACTAGAGTCCTGGAGGTGGAAAGTACAGTGCCAGCACTCTTAAGGATGAGTGGGGATATTTGAAGTTTGGAGGAGCATCGGAACTAGTATTGGCACACCTCTGGCAAGACGGTGATGGAGTGAGTGGTGGTGAAAGTGTGTTCTTTTTCAGGTCATCCTGCCTTGGTGGAGATATATTCTTCATAAACAGATTTTAAGGAGGTCATTTATTTTTCAGACTAAATCTGAAGAAATCTCATCTGTTTCATCTTGTCATTTGAAAAGTGAAGAAAAATCCACACTGCCGGTAACTCCTAAAAGAAAAAGGGATGTTGATGAAGAAACTCTAAGAAAGAAAAGAAAGCAGATTGATGAGGACAATGGATTCAAAACTCCTGATAATAACAAGAGTATCATCAGTGTTCAGCCTGAGACTACACAAAGATCAGCTAAGAAAAAGCTTATCATGACCTCTGGAGAGAGAGATTCACAACATGAAAGTGAGGTACGGAATATATTTTTCCTGAAGACCTATTGTGTATATCCACAGTGTGAGATCAGGTCTTATGAACATTGTTTATTTGCTTTCCTAAGCTTTTTCTTGCTTCCATACTGTGTTCTTCCATTTTACCACTACTCTTACCCAAGATTCACATGCTTCACAATCTGTAGGTCATTTCATGTACAGCTTTGATTATCCATGTTTTATTTATTGCATTTTTTCAGGGGGGGACGGCTCAGCGTATAAATTGAGTTAATATTATGATTTCATTAAAAAAAAAAAAAAATTCTTTCAATATTAAGCAGATTAGAACAATATTTAAAGAGATTTGGCAAGAAAGATTTTAAATTATTCAGACAAGTAAAATTTCCTATTATCAGCAGCTTGAAAATTCAGTCACCTACAGGATTTAAAACCTCCACAAATTTAGTGGTAGTATTAAGTTCCTCTATTAGTAGAAGGTAGTGGAAGGAACAGACTTGATACTGTATTTACTACTGTCTGTAAACAAACAGTTTGTAATGTACATATAAATGAGATACAATTTGGAATTTTCCTCTTATACTTTGGAATTTGCCTCTTAATGCTGTAATAATATTGTGATCTACATGTTAAGGTATAGTTTTAATACTTAGTAGTTTGAATCATATCTTTATCTTCAGATGCACAGCTGGAGTGCATCAGTAATGGAAATAAAGAAGGAACTGTATGTATACATAAATAGCAAATCAGTTTATTCCATAATTCAAGATAGCATAAGGGCCAAGGTGACTTTGAATATAAAAGTAGATATGAGAATTTTAAGAACATTTTGTCTTAGACACGGCAAACTCTTATTGGTGTATATTGCTCTGTCAGAGCTTTATCAAGTTGTGTGACTATAAAAAAAACTTGCAACAAAATGTTGTTCCTATAACAACTTAATCTGAAATGTGTGAATGACTGGATGACTAGAGGGAGAGTTTTTTGCAACCTTGTTTTATTACTTGACGTAATTTGTTGATATGCATATTTTTATTATGGTTGGTAGAAATGGTGGGCTGAATAGATGCTTGTTCTCAGAGATGCATTGCTGGGTGAAGTAAAGAGTACTTTGCTTAAAGGTCTCTCAATGAATTTTGCTTATGAAGACTTCTTTTTTAATTTTTCCTTTGTCCATTATAAGCTGTACCTGCATTCTGTTCCTATGTGCTCTTGGTGCAAATAAAAGCCAACTGCTTGTCAGGAGCTAAGAATTAAAAGAATATATTTTAGTTCATTATCCTGCTTGATATTCACTACTAGCAAAACTTTAGTTGAATAGAAAGTTGTCATTCTAGACTAGACCTGCAGTATTTGTATGGCACTTTCATGTACTATATTATAAGTTTATTTTTCTTCCACAGAAATTAACACCAGCAGAGATCAAGGAACGTCTGGGTAAGTGTGGTAGACTGGACGAACTGCGTGCCAGGCTTCTCAAGGTAAATCAGTGCCGTGAGAAAATTAGACGGTTCAAGAAAAATACAGTCAGTGATGTACGGTCACTTGAACTTCCTTCTCCAGGACAAGACTCCACAACCTTGCAGCTGAAGAAATTTACTGCCCTGGATGTTGAAGTTCCCATCAGGTATAAATGACTTCTTTTTTTTTTCTACACAGCATAGTTGTTAAATGGATCATATGTCATGTAGATTTTTAGGTAATTGGGTTAGTGATAATTTTGGAAATAATTTTTGTTTGAGAGGTTGGTAGGAGAAAAGGTAAATGAAATTTATTAACTGTGAGAGTAACCATCCAGGGGAGGGGGTACAGTATTACTGTTGTGACACCAAAACCTGTTTAATGTTTTGTACCACTGCAGGATTGATAGGCATTAATTTGACATGTGAACCTGTAAGATGCCAGGTAATTGAGTCTTACAAATTTTTATTAAAAAATATGGTATACTCTTTCCAGTGTATCTGGATCTACGCATTGTCCACAGGGTCCAAACCGTAGATCTACGCCATGAGCTCAGCTCACTCAGATAAGCTGTGATCGGTAAATTTGGGCCTAGATATGAGAGAATGCATCTATCTGGTAAGTATGCACCATATAAAGTAAATCCTGAAGCACGCAGTGTATAATGAGAAAAAAAACTGTGACTGTGTTTTTCGATTAAAACAGCAACTTTGTGGTATATTTTCATGTGGTTATTACGGTTGTATTCACGGTTTCTTGGTCTCATTTGATAAAATGGAAGATATATTACAAAAATAGAGATGATTTTGATTGATTTTAGTACAGAAAATAGCTTCTAATTAAGCTCACAATACGCGACCAATACACGTCAACTGGTTGGTCTGATATACATTTACAAATGTACTGATAGTGTTTATACAATTATTACAACATTGCATAAGAGTAATTCATCTATTTTTTGGTGTGAATAAAAAATCTTTATGTAAATCAAAAATCAAAATGGAATTTATCTGTAAAGCCTGGAAACTTAACTAATAAACAGAGGAAATGTAATTTTAGTGCCAGGAATGCCTGCATTTTTTATTCTGGAAGCTGTTTTGAAATTGGAATATTTTGAACTTTGTGTGAAATTGATGAAATTACCAATTTCTGATCACTTTATTGGGTAGTTGAAATAGTTAATTGGGCAGTTTCTTGTTCTCAGTCAATAAGATAGAAGTAATACTAACGAAATAGCTAAGAATTTGGTCAATTGGAATAATGTAATTGGCCTAAAATAGGAGTCAAAGTGGGCAAAATCGCCGATATGTAAATATTGCAGACAGTCAAATTCACGATAGTGTAATTTCGTCAGTTTTCCACCAAATTTCTTACTTTTTGTTTTATTACCTTCAGAAAAAGATTCTCTACCATTTCACAAGAATTTTTTTTTTTTTTTTTTTTTTAAATTCTTGGATCCTGTGGACAATGCGTAGATCTACGGCTTGGACCCTGAAAGGGTTAATACATAGCTCTTATTCATGTAATATTTATTTTTGAATGTTGCACTTTCATAGGCAGACAATTATATAACGTATACCTGGAGAGGGTTTCGGGGGTCAACGCCTCCATGGCTTGGTCTGAGATCAGGCCTCATGGTGGATCAGGGTCTGCTGGCCGCACGCAAACTGACGTATGAACCACAGCCCGGCTGGTCAGGTACTGACTTTAGGTGCCTGTCCATTGCCTTCTTGAAAACAGCCAGGGGTCTATTGGTAATTCCCCTTATGTGTGCTGGGAGGCAGTTGAACAGTCTTGGGCCCCAGACACTTATTGTGTTCTCTGTACTCATGGCACCCCTGCTTTTCATTGGGGTAATGTTGCATCTCCTGCCGAGTCTTTTGCTTTCATGGGGAGGGATTTTCGTGTGCAAGTTTGGTACAAATCCCTCTAGGATTTCCAAGTGTATATTATCATGTATCTCTCTCACCTGCATTCCAGGGAATACAAATAAAGGTCCTTCAACCGTTCCCAGTAATTTAGATGCTTTATCGTACTTATGTGTGCTGTGAAAGTTCTTTGTGCACTCTCCAGGTCAGCAATTTTGCCTGCCTTGAAGGGGGCAGTTAGTGTACAGCAGTATTCGAGCCTAGAGAGAAGCAATTTGAAGAGAATCATCATGGGCTTGGCATCCCTAGTTTTGAAGATTCTCATTCATCTTATCATTTTCCTAGTAGATACATTGTTGTGGTCTTTGAAGGCGAGATCCTCTGACATTATCACTCCCAGGCTTTCACATTACTTTTTTGCTCTATTGTATGGTTAGAATTTGTCATATACCCTGATACAGTTTTAATTTCCTCAAGTTTTCCATATCTGAGTAGTTGAAATTTCTCTTCATTGAACTTCATATTGTTTTGAGTGGCCCATTTGAAGATTTGGTTGATGTCCACTTGGAGTCTTGCGTTGTCTTCGATGGAGGTCACTGTCATGGCAATCCAGGTGTCATCCACAAAGGAAGACACGGAGCTATGGCTTACATCTCTGTTTATGTCAGATATGAGGAAGAGGAATAGAATGGGAGAGAGTACTGTGCCTTGTGGAACAGAGCTTTTCACTGTAGATGCTTCAGACTTTACTCTGTTTACTATTACTCTTTGTGTTCTATTTGTCAGGAAGTTATAGATCCATCTACTAACTTTTCCTGTTATTCCTGTATCATGCATTTTGTGATCTATTACACCATGGTCACACTCGTCGAAAGTTTTTGCAAAGTCTGTGTATACTACATCTTTATTTTTGTTTATCCTCTACAACATCCAGGACCTTGTCTTAGTGGTCCAGTAGCTGGGACAGGCAGGAGCGACCTGCTCTAAACCTGTGCTGCCCTGGGTGATCAGAGTTAGAAGTGATTGTGCAATCCAGTCTTTTGAACAACCATTCACTAATGAATTCAATTATGATTGTTTTTTGAAACATTTATTACTAAAGCTTCATTAAACCTCTGACCTGTTTATATATTCTGTTACATAAATCAATTATGAATAACGTGTACTTGCCTACCTTGCAGTGTAAAAGTTTTGCACATTGGAAAGTAGATTCAAATGGTATTTGGAGGATTGATGTCAGACCAAGGTAGTGAGTGGTAGTCAACACCTGCTATGTTTATACTATTATGGATTGTACGCAAGCCAAGATAAGCCCAGTGTGAGTGTAGGTGGTGTGTTGATCATATATGGCACATTATTGTGGTAAAAAAAAAAGTGCAGGTACTTTCTTCTTGGTTTCAACTGCAGCCATGTTATGTTCCTATACTCACAAATGACATTGTGCTGTTATTGGAATACAACTTTCTTGCATTGCAGAATGAATTAGGAGTGTGAGTGTTGGTAATATAAAAATGGATTAAAACTTTTTTCGTTCATCCGCTTATGATTAGCCTGACCCATGAAACTTTACCCAATTTTTAAAATAGATTCAAGGTACAGTACTATTCATATACGGGGCTATATTAAGTGTTTTCTAGGAGCCCCATGTGAATACACGATTTGTTTATTTGTAAAAGTTTCTCTGACTTGTATGTTAATGGCTACTGTTCACTGCTTATGCTGTAAATTACAGCATTACAGTTATTAGTTCGTTTGACCTTACTGGACTAACATTCTCTTTCAGTCCCCAGAAAACTCCTGTGAAAACTCCAAACAAGACTCCAATTAAAGCTCCTGCATATGAACGCTTCCAGCATTTGGTAGAAAAGCCATCTGAGGAACTTGTACTACCATATAAATACCGCTTTGTGAAGGAAGTGTTCCGGGCTGTTGACACTGTTGTTTCCCTCCTCCATAACAGACAGGAAGTAATAACATACAGCAAACTGAAACCAGCTGTACAGGAAATGTTGAGAAGGTATATGCACGTTTATTAAATTTTTGTTTGACTGAAATATTACTGTTTTTGGAGGCCACATTTCTCCACTCCACTCATTTTGGATGTCTTATATTAATCCAAAGACTTGTGTGTAGGAACACCTGAAGTATTTATGAAAGAATTCCGTGTATAGGTTGATATAACATATCCTGCAACAGTAGTAACTTGCACTAACTAGCATGTGTTAATGGGAGCATTAATGAAAAGTAGGTAGAAGAATTTGAAGCATGAGCAAAGAAAATGTAGATATTGAGTATTCCATATAATGTAAATGTCTTGTAGATGGAGAAAATAAGTAGATCATGATGTGGCACTAGTTGATATATTTAGCCAAGGAACCATCTTAAATTGCTAGTTCTTTAGAACTAGCAATTTAGAACTATGGTTTGTTTTCAAGTAATCGAGGTAAAGATGGCGAGCAATACACATTGAAGGAAAAACTGTAGAATTATTTACAACTATGTTGAACCTCAAAGATTTTTAATAAAGGTAGGAAGGATAGATAGATGGAGGGGCAGGGAGGGGTGTAGATAGTTAACAATGTAAATTGGCATGAGACAGTGCTCAGTGCCAGAATAGTTCAAGATGGGATGAATGAACGAAGATTTATCTCGATTGTAAATTAATTTAGGCCAGTGACATTGCTTTTTCAGGGGTTGAAGACTGTCTTCATTTTCAGTAGTTTTTTCAGTACCAAAATTTAATCTTTTGGTTAGGAGGAAAGAAATCAGAATGGACTATAAATATTTTAAATTATTCTTTGATGTGTTGTACAATACAGTGAGTGGACCCTCGCTATTTGAACACTCCAAAACTCGCCCTTTTATGTAAGTTTATTATTGTAAGTGCTTTTATAAGTGTATTTTTGGGGGTCTGAAATGGACTAAACTAATTTACATCATTCCTTATGGGAATAAATTTGTTTGATAACAGCACTTGAACAGCATTCTGGAATGAAGGTGAGTTTTGGAGTGTTCAAATAGCGAGGGTCCACTGTATTTATATCAATGAGGCTTGTTTGTACATGACTGAATGTGTTATGTCTTAACATCTTAGTAACTGTTGCACATTCAACAGAACAATGCAGGAGCATTACCTCGGGCAAGTCAAGACTGTATTTCCTCTAGCGTATTTCTTCAAGCAAGAAAACATTAGAAATACCAAAAATACAGGTGAAATTGAATTTACTCTTTATTGTGAAATGCATGACAATTATTTTGTTTTTGGGTGTTTGCTGTGAGTAAAACTGTAAATGGTTAAATTAATTTTTTCAGGTTGTATTAGTACAGTAAGACCCCCGTATCCATGGGGACTAAGTTCCAAGGACCTGCTGTGGGTACCCAAACCATGATAGTAGTGAACCCTATACATAAGTCCTATACAGTGGACCCTCGGTTAACGAAAAAACTTCATCCCAGAAGCCTGTTAAGTGCCATTACCGAACGAATTTACTTAAGAAATAATGTCACGTAGGTTAGTCTATTTCAGACCCCCAAAAATACACTTCCACATGCACTTACAATATTATACTTACATAATTGTATGATTTCCGGGGTATTCGTTAACCGAAGGTCCACTGTACATACCTATTATAAAGTTTAATTGCCAAATTATACACAATAAGTGGAGAATTATCACTTTTTCACTGATGGGAAGCACTTCATGGCTTCTCTTAGGCTTTGAAAAACTGCCAACGTCTCTACTTTTGTGTATGAGGTATTTTTGGGCCACAGTAAACTGCGGATACTGAATCAGTGGATACGGGGGTTCTACTGTACTTCAAATTGACTTAGTTCAATATTGTGCATAATGAAGTCAATTTAAATTGTAATGAACAACAATAAAATGTATTACGACTTTAGTCCCGGATTTGCAGAAAGGAAAATTATCATTGAATTTTTTTTGCAGGCATTGGAACTGAACCAAAAAATCAGTACCAATTGACTCTCTCTTGCAACATGAACTACAAGCCATTGTCCACCCAAAACCTTGCTATGAAGTTTCATGAAGTTGATCATCCTCAGCAACTGAAGGTGGGTTAAATATTGACACATTAGCATGTAGGTAACAAATAAATTTATTCCATATTTTTAGATGGCATAATAGTACATTAGCATTAGGTATCAGATGGGAAATTAATAGGTAAAGCTTGTTCTGTTAATTTGTTTACTGAGTTTAAGTTCAGTTTTGAAAAGTCTCCAAAAATTCAGAATTTTGTTTTTCCTCTCAAATTTTCAAAGATGGCAGCTGTCTGGCAACTGATATTATATCTCCATTAACCCTTAAACTGTCCACACGTAGATCTACGTTGACGCGCTTAGCGCACTGAATATTTTGAGAAAAAAATAAATTTTTCTTTTTGTTTAAAATGAAGAGCTCATTTTTTTTTTGGCATCCCCGAATTTTGTAATATACTGCGCACACTGAGTGCACAGACCCATTCTCTAATGTCTAGGCAACTCAGGCTTATCGTGCCAAGGTTAAAAGCATTTAAAAAAAAACATAGATCTACATTCAGAGCACTATGCGCGTCAATGTAGATCTACGTGTGGACAGTTTAAGGGTTAATGCCTGGGATACAAAGGTATCCCACTATCTTATTGTATTTTGGAAGTAAAACTTCCAAAATACAATAAAATGTAATTCTATTTACCAAGGAAGCTGAATTTGCCATATGTGGCTGTTTTTAAAGGTTGTGTTGAATTTTGACCTTATGCCATACACTGTTCTTTGGGTAATCATGAAAATATTTTAGCAAGTGAAATAATAGCAGGGCTGATACTACATGAAAGCCAAATAATTCCAATTTTTTAACTCTGACCATCTCTTGCATTAAGGTGACCCCAAAAAAGATGAAATGCATTCACTGTTATTCATTCATTTGCTGTACTTATGTGGTTTTAAAGGTTCGAGTCCTAGTACCTGGCTCCACCTCTCGACTTTCTGCTTTCCAGATTTACTCCCTTCTATCCTCTTGGGCCCTATGGTACCTACTCTTTAAACTGTGTGTGAAGACTATTTCCACCACTTTGGTACTGAGAATATTTCACTTCCTGACCACTCTGAGATTGAAGAAATACTTTCTTACATCCCTGTGGCTTATCTGTGTCTTTATCTTTCATTTGTGACTCCCAAGTACAGTGGACCCCCGGTTATCGGCCATAATTGGTTCCAGAATGCTGTTCGAGTGCCGTTACGAACGAATTTGTTCCCATAAAGACAAATGTAAATTAGATTAGTCCGTTTAGACCCCCAAAAATATACTTACAAAAGCAGTTACAAAATACACTTGCATAATTGTTCGAGTTGGGAGCAGTATGAAATCCGGGGGGTCCACTGTACTTGTTTCCAGCCTCTCAAACAGCCTGTTCCTATCTACCTCATGAATTCATTTGAGCATTTTGTATGCTGATTATCATGTCTTTCTGGTATTTTGTTCTGTCATTAGCTTCAATTCCATTATCTTCTCATCTCATACCCCTTGGTTCTGGATCTGTCATATCAGAAGTGTGTTGACGTTACCATTGAGATGGCTCTCTGTACTGCAACATCTTCGTCTCTCCTTCAGAGTACAGCCACTGTACTACTTCCCACCTCCAGAATACAAGTCCTGGAAAAACAGTACATGTATATATTTTTATATACATGTATTTATTGTATTACTAAAAAACATGGATATGGATACCCAGAACATTGTTGGTAGAGTATCCAAATGGCAGCTATTGTGGTAAATCTTGGGGGAAAAAAAGAAAAGAAATTTTTACCTCTGTCAGAACTTGAGGACTTTTCATCACTGAACTCAGTGGACATCCAGGCTCTGTCGCAGAAAAAAAATGGGCTTTCCTTATCATTTTTTTTCCAAAATGTTACCAATAATTTGCTCTAATACTCTTACAACAAGGGCCAAGATGACCTTGAATAAGAGGATGTAGGTTGGGATTTTAAAAATATTTTGTTAAATTATATGCATCTTTGAGAAAGATAAGATCAATTATATGAGGCAGTGATGAATTTTATTAAAATGTTCTATAGATATATGCGGTGCTGCAAGTTAATAAGTGTTATGTTTTCAGTTTCGCAAGATGGATTCCATTGTGATGGTAGAGCGGCGTAATATTTTCCACAACTCTCTGGTGGATATACTGAGGGATCATCATGATCAGTTCCTTCAGGTGAATGTGACTTCATTTTTGTAAATTGTGAATAATTAGTTTAAAAAACCAAGTTGATAAATAAGACACTTGTGCAACATTTGGGTATCTTTATTCTGGAAAAGTTTTGCCAGCCAATGGCTTCTTCAGTCCAGTGAAGAGAAAGGTGGAAGATGAGGAATTTGAGGGACTGATGACCTCAAACTCCTCTTCATCTTCCACCTTTCTCTGCATTGGACTGAAGAAGCCACTGGCTGGCAAAACATTTCCAGAAAAAAGATACCCAAATGTTGCATAAGTGTTTCATTTATCAACTTGTAAATTATCTACTTGTAGCTACATGAGCAGTGTACTATTTTTGTGGTGTCCTGTTTTCTGCAACGTGTTCATCACACAGTTGTAACACCAACATCCTCTTGTAATTCATTCCATTGATCTACTATCACTATTACTAAAGTGTATTGCATAAACTGTTTTGTAAATTATATTCTGTTACTTTGCAGTAACAGATAGGGGAGCAATGTGGCAATGTGGAGCAATGTGGCAAATGTTGCAAGTGTATGGAATAGGTAGCAAGTTACTGAAGGCTGTAAAGAGTTTTTATGAGGATAGTGAGGCTCAGGTTAGGGTGTGTAGGAGAGAGGGAGATTACTTCCCGGTAAAAGTAGGTCTTAGACAGGGATGTGTAATGTCACCATGGTTGTTAATATATTTATAGATGGGGTTGTAAAAGAAGTAAATGCTAGGGTGTTAGGGAGAGGGGTGGGATTAAATTATGGAGAATTAAATGCAAAATGGGAGTTGACACAGTTACTTTTTGCTGATGATACTGTGCTTATGGGAGATTCTAAAGAAAAGTTGCAAAGGTTAGTGGACGAGTTTGGGAGAGTGTGTAAAGGTAGAAAGTTAAAAGTGAACATAGATAAGAGTAAGGTGATGAGGGTATCAAACGATTTAAATAAAGAAAAATTGGATATCACATTGGAGAGAGGGATTATGGAAGAAGTAAATGTTTTCAGATATTTGGGAGTTGACGTGTCAGCGGATGGGTTTATGAAGGATGAGGTTAACCATAGAATTGATGAAGGAAAAAAAGTGAGTGGTGCGTTGAGGTATCTGTGGAGACAAAAAACGTTATCCATGGAGGCAAAGAAGGGAATGTACGAAAGTATAGTGGTACCAACACTCTTATATGGGTGTGAAGCATGGGTTGCAAATGCTACAGCGAGGAGGAGGCTGGAGGCAGTGGAGATGTCCTGTCTAAGGGCAATGTGTGGTGTAAATATTATGCAGATAATTCGGAATGTGGAAATTAGGAGAAGGTGTGGAGTTACTAAAAGTATTTGTCAGAGGGCTGAAGAGGGGTTGTTGAGGTGGTTTGGTCATTTAGAGAGAATGGATCAAAGTAGAAGGACTTGGAGAGCGTATAAATCTGTAGGGGAAGGAACGCGAGGTAGGGGTCGTCCTAGAAAAGGTTGGAGGGAAGGGGTAAAGGAGGTATTGTGGGCGAGGGGCTTGGACTTCCAGCAAGCATGTGTGAGCGTGTTAGATAGGAGTGAATGGAGACGAATGGTTTTTGGGACATGACGATCTGTTGGAGTGTGAGCAGGGTAACATTTTGTGAAGGGATTCAGGGAAACCAGTTAATTGATTTAATTGGACTTGAGTCCTGGAAATGGGAAGTACAATGCCTGCACTTTAAAGGAGGGGTCGGGGATAGTGACAGCTGGGAGGGACATTTCTCAGCTGTCGTATCTGAGCTCCTCTGCAAAGACAGTGATTATGTATGAGTGTGGTGAAAGTGTTGAATGATGAAAGTATTTTCTTTTTGGGGATTTTCTTTCTTTTTGGGTCACCCTGCCTCGGTGGGAGACGGCCGACTTGAAAAAAAAAAACTTTGCAGTTGAGGGATTATATTACTAATGTACATTGGCAAGATGTCTAGGGCAAAACTCTTAAGATTGCAGTATTTCTTTTGAGATTTAAAAAAAAATTGCTTTGTACTTATTCTTTTCATTATTTTTTTTTTTCATATTCTGCAGTCATTCCTAGAATGTCTCCACCATCTTGGTGTCTATTGTCTTTCCAGACAATTTTCAAAAGAACAAATTTCTATTAACAGTCCCTAGATCCTCCCATCATGAGTTCTGGCATGAACATAAAGAGATGGCACCCAGAATTTCCTTTGGAAGATGTGCCAGATATTGAGCCCTCTCCTCTGCCCCAGCCACCAATCAGAGAGACATTGGAAACTGCCAAAGATATTCTTAGTAAGTATATGAACTTTTAAAATAGTTAAAAAGAGGTAAAGAAACATAATTAAAGAAATAGCATTAGGGATTTTTATTGCACTGTTAATAAAGCAATGTTTGTTTTGACATTTCACATTTCCCAAAGAATTTAGTAAGTAAAGATATTTAAATTTGTTGTTGTGTTTTGAAGTTCACATTTCTTGTTTTGTTTAGATAAGGCACAGGACCTCTTTGCTGTCAATCATCGTATGGAGAAAGCGGTAAAAGAAGCTGCAGCAAAGACTCCTGTGAAAGTGGAACCTGAGAAGCTACCAGCATCTTCGACACAGCCAGCCTACATATCTATAGCTCTGAAAGGTGTCTCAACTTCATTACTGGAGAAAGTAAGATTCCCTCTGTATGTACAATGTATCACTTTTTTTTTCTTTCATTTTTCTTCTCTCATCTTGTCTACTTTTTTTGCCCTGGTTTAGAGTAAGCTTCAGTAATAATATGCCAAGGGTACCAAATGGCACTAGATGAACAGCATAGGCCAAAATGAATTTTGTATATAGCTGATAAATGTTGCAGTTTTATAACTGTAGTGTAAAGCACCCTTCTGGCAAGACAGTGATGGAGTGAATGATGATGAAAGTTTTTCTTTTTCGGGCCACCCTGCCTTGGTGGGAATCGGCCGATGTGTTAATAATGTGTTAATAAAAAGCTGATAATTTAGTTGTGGTACAATAAGGCCCCGCTTATACAGCGAGTTAGGTTCCAGCTACCGTTGTAACCACTGTCTTTGTAGAGGCACCCAGATACGACAGTTCAGATGTCACTCCAAACAGCCAATATCCCAAACCCCTCCTTTAAAGTATGTACAGGCATTGTACATCCCACCTCCAGGACTAGTCCAGCTAACTGGTTTCCCTGCTCATACTCCAACAGCTCGTCAGGTCCCAAAAGCCATTAGTCTCCATTCAACTCCAATCTAACACTTAGTCTTATTGAGTATTTAATACTAGGGAGACACTTTTAGCTACTTCGTTGCCTGGCATAGCTACTCCTACTTTGTAACAATGCCAATTAGTGATTTTAATGTATCTGCGTGTCAGCACAATGTGTAAGTTTTAGGTACAGGTACATAAAAGTACAATTATCAGTAGTATCTCAGTACTATCTCACCCATAGACATACCTTGCTAACTGAGTTTAATCATTTCTCCTATTTTTATCACAACTTCCCTTAGATGTCATTAGTTTAGCACTTCCCCATGAACATAATAGTGTACATGTAATTAATTGTCTTTGATTTTCTAGATTCGTGCCAGAGAAGCAGCCAAGTCTGCCAGAGACATGACCCGAAGCAGCCACGAAAATAAGGAGTTGGAGATGCTTTCTAGATTACCAGAAATGTCCAGGATCATCCGTAACTCTTTCATCACGGAAAAGAAAGCTGCTCTTCCCTGGGAGGTTGTGACTGCAAAGGTCACTGCCAGCTACTCTTCTATGCTTAGTGCAAGTACGTTCAGTAATTTTAATTCTTATGAGGTGCTGTAGATATAAAAGTACAGATAAAGGAGACCTTTATTAGTACAAAAAGAATAAAAAAGGCAAAATACTGTGACTGGAACAATACACACATCCAGCACATTGGAGAAAGAAACTTGTGCTGACTTTCGGTCCGATTTGGGCAATTAACTAGTGACACACTGTTAGTTCCTCGAGGGTTTTAAGAGTAAACTACCACCATGTTTTGCTGATACTCTTTTAATTTATTATTAAACAGTAAACTTAGGTCTTTCTCTTATTTGAGTGATGGTTTGGGCAACTTAATTTTTTTTTTTCAGTTAGCTGTCACATTCAATTTTTATAATTTTTAATAATTCAGTGGAGAATAATGTCCCTACTATGTTTTTTGCCTACCAGTTTGATTATGAGGGGCAAATTGGTTTAATGTACAGCTCCAGGATTTTCAAATGCATCTGGAGTTTGAAACATAAAAAGGATTTATGTTGAATGAAAGGGGTGTGTAGAGAAGGATTAACTTGTTCTTTCTCTACATGGGATTGAACTTTGTTGTGGAAGGTGCCTTAATAAATGTGGTGTTGTACATAGGGCATGAAGAATGGTGTAGCATAATCATTGTTGAATAAGGCAGATTGTAGTCCTGTGGTAGGTCTCAACTGTAGAACTTGGGCTCGATCCTGGGCAGGGTGAAAACATAGCACATTTCCTTACACTGTTTCCCATATTCACCTATATTGCGCCCCCAGAATTGGGTTGTCTGAATGTACGTGGATGTAGTGCGGATGATAAGAAAGAGATGATTGCCGATGTTATGAATGAAAAGAAGTTGGATGTCCTGGCCCTAAGCGAAACAAAGCTGAAGGGGTAGGCGAGTTTCAGTGGGGAGAAATAAATGGGATTAAGTCAGGAGTATCTGAGAGAGTTAGAGCTAAGGAAGGGTAGCAATAATGTTGAAGGATCAGTTATGGAAGGAAAAGAGGGAATATAAATGTGTAAATTCAAGGATTATGTGGATTAAAAAGGTCGGATGCGAAAAGTGGGTCATAATAAGCGTGTATGCACCTGGAGAAGAGAGGAGTGTAGAGGGAGAGAGAGATTTTGGGAGATGTTAAGCGAATGTATAGGAACTTTTGAACCAAATGAGAGAGTAATTGTGGTAGGGGACCTAAATGCTAAAGTGGGAGAAACATGCAGAGAGGGTGTAGTAGGTAAGTTTGGGGTGCCAGGTGTAAATGATAATGGGAGCCCTTTGATTGAACTTTGTATAGAAAGGGGTTTAGTTATAGGTAATACATATTTTAAGAAAAGAGGATAAATAAGTATACAAGATATGATGTAGGGCGTAATGACAGTAGTTTGTTGGACTATGTATTGGTAGATAAAAGACTGTTGAGTAGACTTCAGGATGTACATGTTTATAGAGGGCTACAGATATATCAGATCACTTTTTAGTTATAGCTACAGTGGGAGTAAAAGGTAGATGGGATACAAGGAAAATAGAATCAGTAAGTAAAAAAGAGGTGAAGGTTTATAAACTAAAAGAGGAGGCAGTTAGGGTAAGATATAAACAACTATTGGAGGATAGATGGGCTAGTGAGAGTGTAGGCAATGGGGTCGAAAATGTATGGGGTAGATTTAAAAATGTAGTGTTAGTGTTCAGCAGAAGTTTGTGGTTACAGGCGAGTGGGTGCGGGAGGGAAGAGGAGCGATTGGTGGAATGATGATGTAAAGAGAGTAGTAAGGAGAAAAGTTAGCATATGAGAGGTTTTACAAAGTAGAAGTGATGCAAGGAGGGAAGAGTATATGGAGAGAAAAGAGAGGTTAAAGAGTGGTGAAGCAATGTAAAAAGAGGCAGATGAGAGAGTGGGTGAGATGTTATCAGCAAATTTTGTTGAAAATAAGAAAAAGTTTTGGAATGAGATTAATAAGTTGAGGAAGCCTAGAGAACAAATGGATTTGACAGTTAAAAATAGGAGAGGAGAGTTATTAAATGGAGAGTTAGAGGTATCGGGAAGATGGAGAGAATATTTTGAGGATTTGTTAAATGTTGATGAAGACAGGGAAGCTGTGATTTCGTGTGTAGGGCAAGGAGGAATAACATCTTGTAGGAGTGTGGAAGAGCCAGTTGTGGGTGTAGGGAAGTTCGTGAGGCAGTGGGTAGAATGAAAGGGGTAAGGCAGCTGGGATTGATGGGATAAAGATAGAAATGTTAAAAGCAGGTGGGGATATAATTTTGGAGTGGTTGGTGCTATTATTTAATAAATGTATGGAAGAGGGTAAGGTACCTAGGGATTGGCAGAGGCGTGTATTGTTCCTTTGTATAAAGGCAAAGGGACAAAAGAGAGTGCAAAAATTATAGGGGAATAAGTCTGTTGAGTGTACCTGGTAAAGTGTATGGTAGAGTTATTATTGAAAGAATTAAGAGTAAAACAGAAAGCAGGATAGCAGATGAACAAGGGGCTTTAGGAAAGGTAGGGGTGTGTAGACCAAGTGTTTACAGTGAAACATATAGGTGAACAGTATTTGGATAAGGGTAAAGATGTTTTTGTGGCATTTATGGATTTGGAAAAGGCGTATGATAGGGTAGATAGGGGGGCAATGTGGCAGATGTTGCAGGTGTATGGAATAGGAGGAAGGTTACTGAAAGCAGTGAAGAGTTTTTATGAGAATAGTGAGGCTCAGGTTAGAGTGTGTAGGAGGGAAGGGGACTATTTCCCAGTAAAAGTGGGCCTTAGACAAGGATGTGTGATGTCACCGTGGTTGTTCAATATATTTATAGATGGGGTTGTAAGAGAAGTGAATGCGAGGGTCTTGGCAAGAGGTGTTAGGCTAAAAGATAAAGAAGCAAATACAAAGTGGGAGTTGTCACAGTTGCTTTTTGCTGATGACACTGTGCTTTTGGGAGATTCTGAAGAGAAGCTGCAGAGGTTGGTGGATGAATTTGGTAAGGTGTGTAAAGAAGAAAATTGAAAGTGAATATAGGAAAGAGTAAGGTGATGAGGATAACAAAAAGAATAGGTGACGAAAGATTGGATATCAGATTGGAGGGAGAGAGTATGGAGGAGGTGAATGTATTCAGATATTTGGGAGTGGACATGTCGGCGGATGGGTCTATGAAGGATGAGGTGAATCATAGAATTGATGAGGGAAAAGGGTGAGTGGAGCACTTGAGTCTGTGGAGACAAAGAACCTTGTCTATGGAAGTAAAGAGGGAATGTATGAGAGTATAGTTATACCAACGCTCTTATATGGGTGTGAAGCATGGGTGATGAATGTTGCAACGAGGAGAAGGCTGGAGGCAGTGGAGATGTCATGTCTGAGGTCAATGTGTGGTGTGAATATAATGCAGAGAATTCGGAGTTTGGAAATTAGGAGGAGGTGCGGGATTACCAAAACGATTGTCCAAGAGCTGAGGAGGGGTTGTTGAGGTGGTTTGGACATGTAGAGAGAATGGAACGAGACAGAGTGACTTCGAGAGTGTATAAATCTGTAGTGGAGGGAAGGCGGGGTAGGGGTCGGCCTAGGAAAGGTTGGAGGGAGGGGGTAAAGGAAGTTTTGTGTGCGAGGGCTTAGACTTCCAGCAAGCATGTGTGAGCGTATTTGATAGGAGTGAATGGAGGCATATGGTTTTTAATACTTGACGTGCTGTTGGAGTGTGAGCAAAGTAACATTTATGAAGGGATTCAGGGAAACCGGCAGGCCGGACTTGAGTTCTGGAGATGGGAAGTACAGTGCCGGCACTCTGAAGGAGGGGTGTTAATGTTGCAGTTTTATAACTGTAGTGTAAAGCACCCTTCTGGCAAGACAGTGATGGAGTGAATGATGATGAAAGTTTTTCTTTTTCGGGCCACCCTGCCTTGGTGGGAATCGGCCGATGTGTTAATAAAAAAAAAAAAAAAATTTCCATTTTCTATAATTTTATATTGCTGATATTCTCGATAATAGCTAAATCGTTAATATTGTGCTTTTTACTATTATTGGACTATTATTAGACTATTATTCAACCTATTTGACTTAGCTATATTTATTAGGTAGGATGTAATACTTTATATTGTGTTGGAGTGTGTCGTAACTGCCCTGGAGTTGGCAAACTACTGTTATGCTGCCGACGTCTAGTTGCTGGGAGGAGTCAGTCGCTGAACACACCTGAGCTGGGTGGTTGTTTCTCTTCCCTCTCTCTCTCTGGCCTGCTGACCATCGTCGAGTCAACACCTCACTCCTATTTCTACTTGTTTTCTCGACATTAGACTCTGTTGGGTAGAGTATGCATTCGATGGTGAGGTGAATCATACTTCTCAGGACTCTGTGTAACTCTGTTCACAGAGAATAGACTAGACAGTGATTTTTCGACGTTTTTGTGGGTTGTGTGTCACATTGACACTGATAAAACTCAGGTCTCAAGCTATAGCTCTGGACCTACTTCGATAAGGCATCTGTGCACCGCCACAGTTTGGGATTGTTTATGCTGAACCTAGCTTCAGTAGAAAGGGAGTTTTGGGACTGTTTTGGAGGATCTACTGATGGTCCCCAGTTAGGGTCGATTTTCTATCTCCTTGTTCCTGACGCTGTGTTGCTGTTCTGCGAATTGGTCATTTTACTGGACAATCAAGCTGTTCTGGTTGTCAGTTTGTTAGAGCAGCTAGCTTAAGAGAAGTTCAGTCGTACACTGGTTGAGTCGAGTCTTAGAGTTACCGGGAGCACACTCATACACACATTTATTTTTATTTGTATATATTTTTGTAATTACTGACATTGTACCTGATGGTACTTCTGAGTCATTTATATATATGTGCCCTCAGCACAGACTTATTGTATATGAGAGCAGTGTAGGAGCTATCCTCCTAATTAACCTCCTAATTGATATCTTAATTAATATCTTTATATTTGATTTACTTTGCTACCCTAGATTTTCTCACTTTGTTAATAAACCTTTTAAATATCTGTTTGGTTAGTACCCTATCAGTTGCAATCCTCTTAAGCTATATAATATGTCGGATAACTGAACCAGGATACTGACTTTGTTGCAAAAGCCCAGTAACAGGCTGGATGCTAGAAGGGCTATCCTTTCTAGTGTTCTCTGGAGATGTCTATTATTAATAGATATCGTGTCATTTTGTAACACCTAACAGTAAATAGGTACCTGGATGACAGACAGTCTTTGAGAGTGCTATAGGAATAGTTATTGCTATAGACTTGCTGGTTCCATTTTTGTGTTTGAAATAAGTACACTTTAAATTTATATATGGCAAAAATAAATGCAGAATTAGATATTCATTAGTATGACTTTTCACCCACATGAGGTTTTATAAAGTACTTGATGAAGTTTTATGTTGGTGAATGTTACGGCCCCCTACCTAACAATGGTTGTTAGGTAGTTTACCTGCCGGCCTGTGACGTAATCAAACGTGATGTTTGACTGACGGGCCGGCTGGACTGACAGTGTCATCGAGACTCTCCTATTCAACACTGGAGAGTCCACCAGCTCACTGATATACTACTGGAGTTCATCAGTCAGACCTGCATGAGAGTTGCAGTGTGGTGCTGGTGACAAGCTCCCTGACTTACTACTGGAGTTCGCCAGTCAGACCTGCGTGAGAGTTGCAGACTCATGCAGTGTGGTGCTGGTGATAGCCTACAACAAGGAGAGAGGCGAGGTCACCAGAATCTACTATGTACCTGCGACGATGTACCTGAGACTGTACCCGAGACTGTACCCGGAGATTGTTAACCGGAGTGTCAGGGTTTCAGTGGTGTATGCAGAGAGTTTGTGACGGTGGCACGACACAAGTTGTCGTGTATTTGGTGTAGGTCAAGACGCGTTGTACAGGATTGTAATAGAGAATGGTTCATGATGCAGGGGGCGTGCCATGTGGCACAGAGAAGGTGTCGTGAGTGACCCTGAGCGATGGTGTGTGTAACACAGAGATAAGGGTGTCTGAGGACACGGTGGAGAAGGAGTATCATGACGAGGTATGGCAGTGTCCTGCGTGACACGAAGTTGGCAGCGACTTGACACATCACTAAGTATATGATTTGCTTGTGATATTTTATTGTACTATGTTTGTGTAAATATGTTTTTACACAGAATATTAGATTATATGTTTTTATTCAGATTATATGCTTTTATATTAATAATATATATTTAATATAATAAAAATCTGAAAAATGAGATTTTACTCAGTATCCCAAACAGTCGTTAATTACAAATGGTTACTTTATTTGTAATAGTGAAATATCTTAGTTCTGGTAAAGGTTCTTTGCTTTGTCATTTCACTACTTGTTGGCTGTGCCATACTTCACATTTATATATGCTCAAAAAACTTCTAATATTTTTCCTCTATGTCCCTTCCCATTCTCCTTTTTTATACCCATAAAGTAACTTTTTATTAATGCTTTCAGATGAGGTGGACAGTCACTTACATCTGCTGATAAAGGAGGTTCCTGGGTGGTGTACAATGCATAAAGTACGCAGCGGCATCTTTTTGAAGATCGATAAGACAGAGCAGCTGAGCAATGTAATTGACAAGCTAGAGTTGATTGTCAAACAGCGCAAGTGAGCGATGTAAGACAATCTGTGAATTGAGAATTGACGAGATATTTTGAATTTGTTTTACCCATAATTATATACATTGTTTACAGTAGGTTAAAATGTTATGTGAATGCTTTTATATTATGATTCTTTAAAGCTGTAAACACTGTAGATAAAGTACAGTACTTCATTGTACCAAGATTTTCTTAATGCTTTTATTAATTTCAAATACTCCCATTTTATTTTTTTAATTGTTTCTTCATTTAACTTCAGTGGTGTAATTTAATTTATAAATTATTAAACTGCAGATTAATTGCCTGGTTTAGCATATTGATGGGATGGAGGAAAAGTATGCAGAAATTCAACTGCCTTTTATCAGGTGGTATTAGTCAGTGAATGCCATTGTTGAGTACTGTGTAATCTCTATGTACAAAGTGATTACAAGTGTGTTAATTACTGTATCTCTTAGAAATCTGAACCTAGAAAATAGTTTGCATTTTTTGTATCCTCATATTTTGTGGTAAACATTTTCCGAGTGCTATATACATTGCTGAAAGACCAGTAACAAATAGGATATTTATGCAGTGTAGTTTTTATAGTGAAATTAAGGTGACTCATTTTTGAATGGTGCATATTTGTGACTAAACTCCAGCCTGCAAATCGAACATAAACATCCAAGAACAAAAGTTATTTTATAACCAATTGACATTAACATTCTTTCCGACCATTATAGTTTTATTTTAATTGGCTCACGTTTTCAGTGGGAAGAAGATATCAGATGTTGATTTAATTTTAACTTAATCAAAAGCATATACTGTACATAGTGCCTTGTGAATTTTTGAAGTCTTTTACTAGAATTGTGACTGTCCAGGAACACACACAGGTGCCAAGTGGCAGCCGAGTGCTCATAATTCATAAAGGGTCCTATTCATACATAATTAGTACAATAAACAGCTTTTTATAAGTATTTGTCATTTTTTACTTTGTTGCTGAAGCTAGCTTAGTGTGCCATCAGTTTGTGGAATACTTTAAAAGGTGTATTATAGTTTAGACTTACTAGTGTTGACATTTAAAGTGCACTTGTGTGTGTGTGTATATATATATATATATATAGGCTAAGTACATTCATTTTTCTATGACTTAATTGTATAAATTTGATATTTAAAAAAAATTATGAACAAAGTTAATGCATTTTCTTTACCATTAGCTGTATAATGCTTACGTGTCTAAAATAAATTTTGCTACATGGATGCAACACTACTGGGTAACTAGAAGACCACTAATTACATTATTATTATATTTAGTCCTTGAAATAAGTACAGTATGTGAATTAACATAAGAATGGGGTGGCTAATTATCAGTTCCTGGGATCAAAGAGCCCTTCAGCAGCATTGAGATTCCCTTGAGAGGAGTAATATTGTTAAAAGTACTAAACCTACAAGGGGGAAGAGTAATAATCTACAGGTACTCCTCACTTAACCTACCTGTTTAACGACCGCTTGGACTTACAACCAGCTCTGACAAGTTGGCATTGTATGCTGTACGAGAACTTAGGTCATGGAAGTGGCAGCGCGGCGGTGTCTTGGAGTCGAGCATCAGTCTGCTCTCTACACTAGCATTCTTAATCTCCAAGACTACATATTTCATCTATAATCCCTAGTTCTATTTTTAATGTACTAAAGATGTTATAAATGGTGCAAAGGTGACATTAAAACATTATCTAAAGATGGTTGACAATTTGCTTACCGACCTCCTCTTAGGAACAGAACTCGGTTAAGTGAGGAGTACCTGTATTCCCTCTCGGCTGACAGTTCTTAAATCTTCTATTAGAATTATCTGACATTTGGTTCCCTCAAGGGATGTTCCTTGATGCTGGTGAGGGGCTCTTGATCTAGGGAATTGAATCTGTAATCCAGTTCCCTGAATTGAGCCTGAATACCTTCCATCCCTCCACCACATGCACTGTATAATCCTATGGGTTTAGCGCTACCCCATAATTATAATGACATTTGGTTAAAGCACTTTTTGTGGTGTTTGGAAGGGTATGTAAAAGAAGGAAATTAAAAATGTACTTAGGAAAGAGCAAGGTGATGAGGATAAAAAGTTTAGGTAATGAAAGACTGGATATCAGATTGGAGGGAGGAACCATGGAGGAAGTGAATGTATTCAGATACTTGGGAGTGGACCGCTGTATAACCCCTGTGGTTTAGCGCTTTATTTGATTATAATAATAATTGGGAGTGGACTGTGCTGTATGACCCCTGTGGTTTAGTGCTTCTATTTGATTATAATAATAATTGGGAGTGAACTTGTCAGAAGATGGGTCTATGAAAGACGAGGTGAATCATAGAATTGATGAGGGAAAAAGGTGAGTGGAGCACTGAGGAGTCTGAAGACAAAGAACGTTATCCATAGAAGCAAAGAGGAATGTATGAGAGTATAGTGGTACCAATGCTCTTATATGGGTGTGATGCATGTGTGGTGAATGTTGCAACAAGGAGAAGGCTGGTGGTAGAGGACCCCTCAAGGAAGGTTCCTTGATGCTGGTGAGGGGCTCTTGATCTAGGGAATTGGATCTGTGCTCCAGTTTCCTGAATTAAGCCTGAATACCTTCCATCCCCCCTCCCAAAGGTGCTGTATAATCCTACGGGTTTAGCGCTTCCCCCTTGATTATAAGAATAAGAATGGTGGCAGAGGGTATGTCGTGTCTGAGGGCAATGTGCAGTGTGAATATAATGCAGAGATTCCGTAGCTTGGAAATTAGGAGGTGTGGGGTTACTAAAAGTATTATCCAGAGGGCAGAGGCAGGGTTGTTGAGGTGGTTTGGACATTTAGAGAGGATGGAACAAAATAGAATGACTTAGAGGGCATATAAATCTGTAGTGGAAGGAATGAATGGTAGGGGTCATCCTAGCTTAAAATGGTGGAGGGAGTAAAAAGTTTTGTGTGCAAGGGGCTTGGACTTCCAGCACGTGTGTGTGAGCCTGTTACAAGATAGGAGCGAGTGGAGATGAATGGTTATGACTTGCCATGCTGTTGGAGTGTGAGCAAAGTAATATTTATGAAGAGATTCATGGAAACCGGTTACCCGGACTTGAGTACTGGAGGTGGGAAGTACAGTGCCTGCACTCTGAAGGAGAGGTGTTAATGATGCAGTTTTTTTAACTTTATAATAATAATAATAATAATAATACTTTATTGAGACATGGTACAATGATATATGGTAGCCATGCCTCTGGCAAGACAGTGATGGAGTGAATGATGATGAGTTTCTTCTTTTTTGTGTCACACGGCCTGGGTGGGAAATGGGCCATATGTCAATAAAAAAATTGATCTGTAATTCCTAAAATTTACAGTTTCCCACAACCCACCACAAAGAAGGCCCTTAATTTTTCCCCTATTTGCCCTATCCACCCTTCCCCCCATGCTCCAGTAACGTCTCTTTAAGTTACCTCTCTTCTACGTTCACCCACTTCTTGCTTTTTCCCTCCCTCATTGGGTGGTTCCCACAATTTATATTTGCTTCTTCCCTTCCATACTCAAAGGTTCACATATTACACAAACCTGAACGCTTTAAATCATATATTCTAGCCATGCATACTGATTATTTTAATTCCCTGGAGTGTGCTATTGATAGCCCCCAGCAGATCTGTATGACCCTGGTGGTTTAGTGCTTAATCTTGATTATAATAACAATCGGATCATTAGTTGTAGCTACAGTTAGAGTAAGAGGTAGATGGGACAAAAGGAAAATGGCAATAGCAGGGAAGAGACTTTCCTCCAAACTGCCAATATCCCAAACCCCTCCTTTAAAGTGCAGGCAATGTACTTCCCAGGACTCAAGTCCGGCTAACCGGTTTCCCTGAATCCCTTCACAAAATATTACCCTGCTCACACTCCAACAGCTTGTAAGTTCCCAAAATCCATTCGTCTCCATTTACTCCTAACACTCTCACACATGCTTGCTGGAAGTCTAAGACCCTCGCCCACAAAAACCTCCTTTACTCCCTCCCTCCAACCGTTTTGGGGACAACCCCTAGCCTGCCTTCCTTCCCCTACAGATTTATACACTCCAAGTCATTCTACTTTGATCCATTCTCTCTAAATGACCAAACCCCCTCAACAACCCCTCTTCAGCCCCATGACTAATACTTTTAGTAACTCCACACCTCGTCCTAATTTCCACACTACGAATTCTCTGCATAATATTTACACCACACATTACCCTTAGACACATCTCCACTGCCTTCAGCCGCCTCCTTGCTGCAGCATTTACAACCCATGCTTCACTCCTATATAAGAGTGTTGGTACCACTATACTCCGTACATTCTCTTCTTTGCCTCCATGGATAATGTTTTGTCTCCACAGATACCTCAATGCACCTCTCACCTTTTTCTTTCATCAATTCTAGGGTTTACCTCGTCCTTCATAAGCACATCCCCTACTCATTCTAAAGCCTTCTTGTTCATCTGCAATCCTGCTCTGTCTTACCTCTAATTCTTCCAATAATAACCCTACCATATATTCATACTCAGTAGACTTATTCCCCTATAATTTTTACACTCTTGTCCCCCTTCCTTTTATATAAAGGAACTATGCATGCTCTATGCCAGTCCCTAGGTACCTTCCCCTCTTTCATACATTTATTGAACAAAAGTACCAACCACACACACACACACAGGGGCCTCGCTTATACAGCAGGGTAGGTTCTGGGGTTCTGGACTACTACTGTAAAGCAAAAATCGCTGTAAAGTGAAACATGGCCTCTTTTTTTTTTTTTTTTTTTTTTTTTTTTTTTTCACTTTCAAATGCCTGATGCCATGTTTACACTATCATATAACAAGTGAGCAATAGTCTAAAAAAATGCATATACAGTATACACATTACTTAAAATATTTTCGTCCTTAGTTTATAATGAGTGGTGAATATATTTATGATAGAAAGTCTGAATAAATGAAGAATGAGTATAATTGAAAACTGCTACTGACGGAATATATACCCGGTGGTGGAGACAGTAGAGCGTTGGACTGTCAATTTACAGACCGCGGTTCGTGTCCCTGTATATATCTCCCTATATATATATGAGAAATTTTATCATTGCTGCTCTGTGAATATAATTGCGTGTTTTTTTTTCTTACGATATTTCTGGACAAAGGTTGAACAAAATATGTCGCAAAACAGAAACACTGAAGTTTCAGTGTTTGGAAGAGTTAGTCACTTGAAGCAGCTCTCAAGGGCGAGTTGCAGGTGTGGGCGGCTTCTCAAGTACCACTAACTTTAACTTCAGGGCTTCATAAAGACTTCATTATCACCCCCTCCCTCCCTCCAACATCCCCTCTTCTTATTCCTCCATCTAACTAGAAAGAAGCTTAGTTAACGTGGGCTAGTTAAAATACTCTTCGAGAAAGAAATTAGGAGCTTGGACACTCAGCAGGCTTGTGTGTGCATGTTAGATCTGAGTGAGTGGAGACAAGTGGCATTTATGACTTTACGTGCTGTTGGAGTGTTAGCAAGCTAACATTTATGAAGGGATTCAGGGGAAATTGGTTACCGAGACTTGAGTGGTGGCCAGGATGATACAGTTTAGTGTGACAACTAGACTGTGATATCAGCACTCCTGTCAAGACGGAGATTGAATGACTGAGTTTGTTTTTTATGGGTCATGTTACGTCAGTGGGACTACCACCGAGGTACAATGACACTCTGAAGTTAATTTATATATATAGAAAAATCCAAATATTCTTCATTGAAGCCCTTTTATCCACTTCTCGAGGCTGTGGGTTCCACAGTTTGCACTACAGATGGACCCCAAATTTTCGCTTGCCTTATTCGGCAAGAAGAGCGTTCCTATTTAAGCCAAAATCGCAAGTTTTATCTATTCGGCACGACACACACACACACACACACACACACACACACATATATATATATATATATATATATATATATATACATGGGGAGTTGTACAGGCGGCCTGGGGTTGTGTGTATTGTTATAAACACTAGTTTCCAAGAAACATCTCCACACAAGTAGAGTGTGTTTTTATTTGACCTGTTAGATTAGATTTAGATTTTGCCACCGAAGTGGCTAGTTTATTGTGGACCCCATATCCATCCTGTAGACGGTAGCGCAAGAGCATATGGATACACAAAAGGCCTAGGCACTAGGCCCCAAAAGGGTTAACAATTGTACATTTGGATTCATATCTATCTTGACATGTTACATAGGTTATTATACTGTCTATCTCTATATTCCTCAATAAGTGGCAATTAAGCACATAGTGTTCAAGACAGGGACCATATGCCTGATCACATAACTTGCATTTAGTTTGATCATCATCTGTGTCTCCCAAACTGTCAGAAGTACCTGTAGCCAAGCCTAAGCCTGGCCACTACAACATCAGTCAGTCTGTTCACATTGCAAGTTGCTCCACAAACATGCCCATCTATGCTCACGTTATCATGAGCACAGATAGGCACGTTCATGGAAATTAGATTTGGATTTATATCTACAGTTCACTTATGTCATTGCCATCTTCCAGTGTCTTACGACACTACCAATCCTAGTGTCATAACACTCCATCATCGTGTCGACTGACACTTCCTTGTCACCGTGTTCTCAGACACACCGTCTCCATGGTATCCACGACACTGCCTTTTCACCAGTGTCATGAGACTCAGTCTCTAAAGAATCCTTTGCACCGCGTCATTTGACGCTTCAACACTCCGAGTTACACGACCTTTTCTAACTTATGTGTCGTGTCACCTGACACTCACCGGGTTACCACACCCTGACTTTCCACAATACTTCTGTCCGTGTCACTTGACAACGCTCACCAGGTGCAACACACCCTGGCTTTCCCCGTGTCCTGGCCTTGCCTCTTTGCTGGTCGCTACTAGGTCCACTCTATCCCTGCTCCATGAGCTTTGTCATATATCTTCTTAAAGCTATGTATGGATCCTGCCTCCACTACATCACTCTCCAGATTGTTCCATATCCTGACAACTCTATGGCTAAAGAAATACTTCCTAACATCCCTGTGACTCATATGAGTTTTCAACTTCCAGTTGTGTCCCCTTGTTGCTGTGTCCCATCTCTGGAACATCCTGTCCAAATCCACCTTGTCAATTCCTCTCAGTATTTTATATATCGTTATCATGTTCTGCCCTATTTGTCCTGTCCTCTAGTGTCGTCAGGTTGATTTCCCTTAACCTCTCCTCGTAGGACAAACCCCTTAGCTCCAGGACGAGTCTTGTTGCAAACCTTTGCACTTTCTCTAATTTATTGACGTGCTTGACCATGTGTGGGTTCCATATTGGTGTCGCAAACTCCGTTATGGGCCTGACGTACACGGTGTAGTACGCGGTAGTTGCCCTGTTTCGATAGATGTGTTGAAGATTGTTGTTAGTGACACACATAGTGCCTCTGCTCCCTTTCTCAGGACACACGGAGAGATGTTGTCCTACCCCACCACCTTTAAGGTATCTGGTTCACTTAGCAGCCTCTTCACCTCCTCTGTTGTATGTAGTGTGTCCAGCACTTGTTGGTGTACCCTTCCATCCCGGTTTGCTGGAGTCCTTTTTGTCTCCACTGAAAACACTTGACTCTCGTGTTGAGCTCTTCACATACTTTTTTGTCGTTTCTTGTGATCTCCCCACCTTCCTTCCTCAGTCTGATTACCTGATCCTTGACTGTTGTTTTCCTCCTGATGTGGCTGTACAACAGCTTTGGGTCAGATTTGGCTTTCGATTCTATATCATTCTCGTATTGCCGCTGGGCCTCGCTCCTTATCCATGCACATATGATCATTTCTGGCTCTTTGGCTAATCTCCTTATTTTCCTGGGTCTTTTGTATTCTATACCTTTTCCATTCTCTAGCACACTTAGTTTTCGCCTCTCTACAACTTAGGTAAACCAAGGACTCGTTCTAGTTTTCCCATTGTTTCTGTTGCCCTTAGGTACGAACCTCTCCTCTGCCTCTTTGCATTTTGTGGTCACGTATTCCATCATTTCATTTATTGATTTTCCCACCAGTTTTCTTTCCCACTGAGCCTCATGCAGGAAATTTTTCATGCCTGTGTTTGGGTTTCTCCCGACTTACTCTTCCTGCTTCCCTCTCCACTTGTAACTCTACTACGTATTCAAAGCTCAGGACCACTTGATCACTAGCTCCGAGGGGCTTTTCATATGTGATGTCCTCAGTGTCTAAACTACTCAAGGAGAATATGAGGTCCAGTCTTGCTGGTTTATCCTCTCCTCTCTGGTAGTGTCCCTAACATGTTGATGCATGACGTTCTCCAGTACCACCTCCATCATCTTAACCCTCCACGTTTCAGGTTACCCATGTGGCTCCAGGTTTTCGCAGTCAATCTCCATGTGACTGAAAGTACCCACAACAAGTAACTTTGCACTGCCCATGTGGGTCCCTCACCACTGTTGTGTGTGTGGGGGTTGTACATGCACTGTACGGCAGCGTACAGCGTACTTCCTGCCACACATACACATACACACACATACACATCACAACACACACACACACACACACACACACACACACGATTAGGTGAGTACACGGGGCCAGGAGCTATGAATCGAACCCTGCAACCACAACTAGGTGAGTACAACTAGTTGTACTCACATACCCCACACACACACCACACACACACACACACACACACACACACACACACACACTCACAGGGATGTTAGGAAGTATTTCTTCAGTCATAGAGTGGTCGGGAAGTGGAATAGCTTGGGAAGCGATGTAGTGGAGGCAGGTTCCATACATAGCTTTAAGGAGAGGTATGATAAAGCTCATGGAGCAGGGAGCGTGACCCAGTAGCGGCCAGTGAAGAGGCGGGGCCAGGAGCTATGAATCGACCCCTGCAACCACAACTAGGTGAGTACAACTAGGTGAGTACACACACACACACAGACTGGTTTTATTTTCAAGATATGTGATATTAATTATTTTCGAGGAATCGGTCGTCTATGAGAACATTCCCTGGAGGCTAATTTACACAACTTGGACGAGCAGATTAACATCATTCAGACGAGGGGAAAAAATCTCCTCAAGTTCAGTTATTGCTGCTAAAACAACGCAGTGAACAACCATCAAAGTAAACCGCGCTCAATAATTGTGCTGGAACGTCACTCAATGGTTTAAATCAAGTGACTGAGTATATAGTTTACGAACAGTCAAACTGCCAATTAATGTCAGCGAAACGTAATGCCACCAATTACAATCAGGCTTGTATTCACAGTGGCCTTTGAGTGGCTGTATTCAGCACGCGCTGGAGGCTGGAGCGTGAGCCACGACCCTTCCCGGGCACAGCTGTGGGCTGGAGCGTGAGCCACGACCCTTCCCGGGCACAGCTGTGGGCTGGAGCGTGAGCCACGACCCTTCCCGGGCACAGCTGTGGGCTGGAGCGTGAGCCACGACCCTTCCCGGGCACAGCTGTGGGCTGGAGCGTGAGCCACGACCCTTCCCGGGCACAGCTGGGGGCTGGAGCGTGAGCCACGACCCTTCCCGGGCACAGCTGTGGGCTGGAGCGTGAGCCACAATCCTTCCCGGGCACAGCTGTGGGCTGGAGCGTGAGCCACGACCCTTCCCGGGCACAGCTGGGGTTGGAGCGTGGGCCACGGCCCTTGCTGGGAACCGCTGGGGGGCCGAAACGTAGGCTATGACCCTTGCCGGATCCCCCTGAGGGCTGGAGCATAGGCTACGACCCTTGCCGGATCCCCCTGAGGGCTGGAGCGTAGGCTACGACCCTTGCCGGATCTCCCTTATGCTGGAGGGTGAGCTACGACCCTTCCCGGGCACAGCTGGGGGCTGGAGCGTGAGCTCCAGCCCCCAGCTGTGGGGGTAGGACGCCCCTGGGGTAGGACGCCCTGGGGGCTGGAGCGTTGGCTACGACCCTTGTCGGGCGCCGAGTCAGAGAAAATTGGGCGGCCACGCGTGTTTCAGGGTGATGTTGAATTGTAAAGGTTAGCTTTTATTTATTTCACAGTGTTGTATAATGTTTAATAAAAGAATACATTAATTCCAGCTTAATCGCTCGACTTTCATAAACAAAAGACAACAGTCAGGTAGCTTCAGGTACCCGTGGCTCAGTTGATAGCGCACTCGCCTCACACACTGAGTGTCCGTGGTTCGATCCCCGGCACGGGTGGAAATATTGGGCATGTTTCCTTACACTTGCTTTACCTGTTCACCAAGCTATAAGTAGGTACCTGGGTGTTAGTCACCTTACACCTGCTGTCCCTGTTCACTTAGCAGTGAGTACCTGGGTGCTAGTCACCTTACACCTGTTGTCACTGTTCACCTAGTAGGAAGTACGTACCTGGGTGTTAGTAGACTGTTGTGGGTGGCATCCTGGGGAACAAAACTGAAGGACCACAATGGAAATAAGAAACAATCCTCGATGATGCACTGACATTACTGGGATATCCTGGGTGACTAACCCTCCCAACCCCGGGTTAAAAAAAAAAAAAAATCGTATATTTTATCACATTTCTTATTCTCCTCCGATAACACTGGAAAAAAAAGCGCGCGCACATTCCGCGGGAAGATTCCGAAGGGGAAGAGGGAGGAAAAAAACTCGCGCAGATTACGCTGGGAAAGGTCTGTTTGTCAACACTGCGAGTGGCTGGAGTTGAAGAGCTCTCCCCGAGGCGGCTGTATGGTCGAGTGGGGATAAGTGGCATCTCCAGCCCAGATCAAAGGCAGTCCCGTCGTAAATTAACTATTTATTCAGAGATCTCACCCTTCCTAACAAGTTAGGGGGCCAATTTACCAGCGGACTGTTTGTGTGCCGGGCCCACGTCCCTGCTTGGGGGCCCCCGTCCCTGCTTGGGGGCCCACGTCCCTGACTCGTGGCTCACACCATCCTGCTTTCTCTTAATGGAGCACGAATTTACGTTGAAATATATATCATATCTTACAACAGATTAAACAAATTATATATATATATATATATATATATATATATATATATATATATATATATATATATATATATATATAGGATGGGGTCCACCTCTGGTGTAAATTGTGGGACCCAAAGCCTCGGAGAAGTGGATAAAAAGGCTTCATGGAAGAATATTTAGATTTCTTTCTGAAGCCATTTGAATATTCCACTTCCCCTACCACCCCATCTCTTTTATACAAACTTTATTTCAAGACAAAATACATTGACAAGAATACAATAGGGAGTAAAACAACATAGATAACAACTCAGAGCTACATGTCAAATACTTCGTCCAGCTCCCCGGCAGTGGGCCGCGTGTATATATATATATATATATATCCTAGGCTTTTAATGTATCTACACGCTCCTGCACTACAGTCTACAAGGTGGATATTAGGTGCACAGTAAACTAGCCACTACGACTGCTTATTTTGGCAATACGTGCTGTAGGAAATTACAAATAAATACTTTTTTTCAATATTTCTTATGTTAACATCTTTGAAAAATATGGTTAAAATATATTTACCACTTCTATGGATTGTAAAAATACTAATTTTTATTGTTCAACTAGTTGTTGCTCTTTTATTATTATTATTATTATTATTATTATTATTATTATTATTATTATTATTATTATTATTATTATTATTATTATTATTATTATTATTATCATCATCATTATTATGTCAAGCGCTTCTCGGTTATGTCTTTACGTTTCATTAAATTTCATAAGACATATAAATGCATGTCGCCTCGACAGCATTAGTTTGAGCAGGAAAATCGACTTGCCTTCCATTGTCTACACTCCGAGGAGCCTAACCTAACCTAACCTAACCTAACCTAACCTAACCTAACCTAACCTAACCTAACCCATCGTGGTACCAATCACGATCCAGAGTGGAACTATTGGCTACTGGTAGTTCACACTGAGTCGGTTTATCATCGTTCCTTACTGGAAGAGCTACGAGAATTCATGTAGGGTTGAACTATGGCAGTGACTCGAGATACCAGGAGATACCAGGCTTCCATTACCTGGAGTTTACTTGGAGAGAATTCCAGGGGTCAACGCCCCCGCGCCCCGGTCCGTGACCAGGCCTCATGTTGGACC
Source organism: Cherax destructor (assembly GCA_009830355.1). NCBI lineage: Eukaryota > Metazoa > Arthropoda > Malacostraca > Decapoda > Parastacidae > Cherax > Cherax destructor. The sequence continues at coordinate 74,650 of WNWK01000825.1, forward strand.
AAACCACCATGATAAAGCAAAAGGATTGAAAAACCAGAGTTCTATCACACTGCCATAACCTGCTGGAGTGAGAGATATGGGAGGAAGTGTAAAATAAACCCAGTGAGGAGCAGGGGGTGCGGTGGGCACAATAAGGGAACACTGTATCAACATCCAGGGTCCCAGACTATTCAACATCTTACCAGAAGATATCAGAAACACGGCAGGGACAAGGAAACTGTACAAATACCTTCACCAGGTGCCAGATCAACCAGGCTGTGATGGATATGTGGGGCAGTGGGCCTCCAGCAGCAACAGCCTGTTTGACCAGGCGAGCACCAGACGAGCCGGCCTGGGCCGGGCTCACAGAGTAGAGCAACTCTCGAAACTCTTTAAAGGTATATCTTTGATATACCTTTGAAGAGTTTCGAGAGTTGCTCTACTCTGTGAGCCCGGCCATGGGCCAGGCTCGTCTGGTGCTCGCCTGTGTTGTGTGTGTGCGGCTGATCTACCTTCACTGACAGTGCGACATTTGCTATGAAGCAGGTGCCATATTCTGCACTCGTTGCTAAACAGGGCACCTTTTCTAGGGTTGGCATCCTATAAAAGACGGGTGTTGATATAGCTGTATATACTTTCAGCGGTGACGTGCTTATTAGTTAGCTGCAACTATTTGTAGTTCTTCAGCGGGATTTTTAGTATCTCTGATTTCTCGTTTCTACTCTTTATACCTCTTTCTCCTTCCATTACTCTTTTCTCTAGTGATCCCCTCTTTCATGTCTCCCTCTCCCTCTCCCTCTCCCTCTCCCTCTCCCTCTCCCTCTCCCTCTCCCTCTCCCTCTCCCTCCAGCAGACTTACACCAACAGCTTCAGCTAAGACTGCAGCTCACAACAGGGCCTGTTACGAGCCTCCTTCAGAGTGCTTCACTGAGTGTGTCCACGCACTCAAATGCTCTCCACGCACTCTGTCGAGTGTACGTGTTTGTGTACTCACCTATTTGCTCACCTGTTTGTGGTTGCAGGGGGTCGAGTCACAGCTCCTGGCACCTGTGTATATGTGTGTACTCACCTAATTGTACTCACCTAATTGTGGTTGCAGGGTTCGAGACTCAGCTCCTGGCCCCGTCTCTTCGCTGTCTGCTACTGGGTCTCTGCTCTCCCTGCTCCATGAGTTTTATCATACCTTGTCTTAAAACTATGTATGGTTCCTGCCTCCACTATATCTTTCTCTAGACTATTCCACTTCCTGACTACTCTGTGGCTGAAGAAATGCTTCCTGACATCCCTTTGACTCATCTGAGTCTTCAGCTTCCAGTTGTGTCCCCTTGTTTCTGTGTTCCCTCTCTGAAACATCCTGTCACTGTCTACCTTGTCAATTCCCCGCAGTATTTTGTATGTCGTTATCATGTCTCCTCTGACCCTTTCGTGTGTGTGTGTGTGTGTGTGTTTGTTTGTTTGTTTGTGTGTGTGTGTCTGTCTGTCTGTGTGTGTGTCTGTGTCTGTTTGTATACTCACCTATATGTGGCTGCAGGGGTCGAGTCTAAGCTCCTGGCCCAGTCTCTCAACTTGCCAATTGCCAAATTCACGCCTCGTGAGCCCTATCGTACCTACTCTTCAAGCTATGTATGGAGTCTGCCTCCATTACCTCCTCACAGAGATCATTCCACTTCCCGACCACCCTGCGACTGAAGAAATACTTCCTGACATCCCTGTGACTCATATCTGTCTAAATTCCAGCTGTGTTCCCGAATTCCTGTGTCTCGCCTCTCAAACAACCTGTCAATTCCTCTGAGTATTTTGTATGTGGTTATCGTATCTCTCCATGTTATGTACTCCAGAGTCATTAGAGTTAGTTCCATTACTTTTTTTCATGGCTCATGGCCCTTGACTCAGGAACAAGCCTTGATGCATACTTTTGTACTTTATACGGTTTCTTAACCGGCTTCCTCAGGTGTGGGTTCCACACTGGTGCTGCGTACTTCATGATGAGACTGATATATGTTGTATATAGTGACCTGGCTCTACTTCAGTGGAGATTCCTGAATTATCGCTTATTTCAGGACTCACACGCTTATATGTGAGGGAGAGAGAGAGAGAGAGAGAGAGAGAGAGAGAGAGAGAGAGAGAGAGAGAGAGAGAGAGAGAGAGAGAGAGAGAGAGAGAGAGAGAGAGAGAGAGAGAGAGAGAGAGAGAGAGAGAGAGAGAGAGAGAGAGAGAGAGAGAGAGGAGAGAAAGAGAGAGAGAGAGAGAAGAGAGAGAGAGAGAGATTTTTATCATAGATCTTCCCATAAAAATTGAAAATATACAATTAAGTAAACATGAGCCTTACCAATGATTCATCTTTTAGATCGCTCTAGCCCAGACTTAGTGCTTACTTATATCTTACCTCAAGTTATTCTCTAATTAATCCTTAATGACCAAGTTACAAGTCTTATTATATCAGTTATTGCCCAAGTTAGTCTTAATTATATCGGTTATTGCCCAAGTTAGTCTTAATTATATCGGTTATTGCCCAAGTTAGTCTTAATTATATCGGTTATTGCCCAAGTTAGTCTTAATTATATCGGTTATTGCCAGCTTAATTATATGGATGAATTAGTTTAATTATCGGATTGATTAGTCTTAATTAATATTCCACTGATGAGGGAATTTATAACTCACCAGACCTTTATTACACTTATTATGTGTAATGAAATAAAGAGGTTATTATTATTACTATTATCATTATTATTACTAACATTCTTCTTCTTCTTCTTCTTCTTCTTCTTCTTCTTCTTCTTCTTCTTCTTCTTCTTCTTCTTCTTCTTCTTCTTATTATTATTATTATTATTATTATTATTATACATATAACCTGATTACCTCTAATTTTTCACTTGTTGTATGACCTCTGTGGGCTTATCACTTCTTTATAATAATAATAATAATAATAATAATAATAATAATAATAATAATAATAATAATAATAATAATAATAATAATAATAATAATAATAATAATAATCGTGATCATGGTTTAACATATTTACAGATGGTATAAAAAAGGAGAACTGTGGGAGTCTAGGGTGTTGGGCAGAGGTGTGGGAGTCTAGGGTGTTGGGCAGAGGTGTGGGAATAGAGGATAAAGAATCTAATATTAAGTGTTACAGTTGCTCTTTGCCGATGACGCGGTTCTTGTGGGAGATTCTGAAGAGAACTTGCAAAGGTTGGTGGAGGAATTTGGGTGTGTAAAAGAGGGAAATTAAAAGCGGACTTAGGAAAGAGCAAGGTGATGATGGTAACTAAAAATCTAGGCAATGAAACACTGGATACAAGATAGGAGGGAGAACATGGAAGAAATTAATGTGTTTAAATGTTTGGGAGTAGATTTGTCGGCGGATGGTTCTATGAGAGTCAAGGTGAACCACAAAATTGACGAGGGTGAAAAATGGTGAGTCAAGGTATTTGTGAAGACAAAGAACTTTATCCACGGAAGCAAACCAAAGATTGTATCAGAGGTACCAACACTGTTATATGGGTGTGAAGTATGGGTTTTAAACGTTGTAGTGAGGAGGCTGGAGGCAGTAGAGATGTGACTGAGGTCAATGTGTGGTGTGAACATTATGCAGAGAATTTGCAGCATGGAGATTAGGTGCTAGGTTTCGAAAAGTATAATTCAGAGGGCTGAGGAGGGTTGTTGAGGTGGCTTGGACACAAAGGATGGAACAGGAAAAGATAATCAAGAGTATATATAAATATTTGGTGGAAGGGTGAAGATGGTAGGAGTCATTCTAGGGAGGGTTGAAGGGAGGGTTGAAGGGAGGGGATAAAGGAGGTCTTTGATTATTCAACAGATTTGTGTGAACGTTTTAGACTGGAGTGAGCAGAGACAAGTGTTTTTTATGACTTGACGTGCTGTTGGAGTGTGAGTAAGATAACATTTGTAGAATAATGTAGATAAACCTGTTAGCTGAACTTAAGTCCTGGAGGTGTGAAGTAGAGTGCCTGTCCTCTGAAGAAGAGGCTAAGATATTGCGGTTCAGATGGACATCTGAAGTGTATTGTCAGCACCCTTCCGGCAAGACAGTGGTTGAATGAAAGATGGTGAATGTGTTTCCTCTATATCGAGTGACTGCCTCGTTGAGAGACGACCAGTTGATCAAAATATGTTAATACTATTATTATTTTACGTTGTAGCGTAGTGTGTATGTGTGTGTATATCTGTGTATACCTATGTGTATCTGTTCTTACCTAATTGTGGTTACAGGTTTATATTTGTGTATCCATGTGTATGTGTGCTCATTTATGTATGTTTGTATATTACAGTATGAAAAATTATAGAGACGAGACCACAGAGACTAGATAAGTGCTTCCTTAGGATGCTGGAACGACTGATGTTTCTGAATACCAGTAATGATCCTTTAGATGGGATCTCTATGTGCTGATGATCCAACCATAATGACAACATGGTGGCATGAGGCGGCGGGCTGCCAGGAGGGCAGCTGCCTCCCTCACTGTTTCTTTACTAAATATTTTAAAAGCTAAAATTAATAATTTTCTGAGCAAACTGACTTTGTTTTTCAGGTCGGTGACTTTAATAAGTTATCAATGCCTGAAATATGTTAACTGATTAAATTTTCTGTATCCATAAAAAGAATTTTATCATACGAGTATGTTACCTATTCTGTAACTTGAGTTATTTTATGCTCAGTGTTCGTATGAAAGTTTGGGAACTATATATACAAATTCCTGATGGACAAGAGGATAGAGACAGACTTCAGACACACTTGGTGAGGCACTTACTTGATCACACAGGTGATAAAGCAAGTGCCTCCCGGGGTTCAGCTGAACAAATGCAAGTTTCTCAAAATTATACAGGAAAACAGTAGACTTGAAACTGCGTACAGAATAACACCTCCAGGGAACGGAGTACAGTCTAGCACGTCCAGGGAACTTATCACAGTAACACCTCCAGGGAACCAAGTACAGTAGCGCAAACAACGAACAGTAGCACCTCCAGGGAACCAGGGAAGGGAGAACAGTTTAGCACCTCCAGGGAACCAGGGAAGGGAGAACAGTTTAGCACCTCCAGGGAACCAGGGAAGGGAGAACAGTTTAGCACCTCCAGGGAACCAGGGAAGGGAGAACAGTTTAGTACCTCCAGGGAACCAGGGAAGGGAGAACAGTTTAGCACCTCTAGGGAACCAGGGAAGGGAGAACAGTTTAGTACCTCCAGGGAACCAGGGAAGGGAGAACAGTTTTGTACCTCCAGGGAACCAGGGAAGGGAGAACAGTTTAGCACCTCCAGGGAACCAGGGAAGGGAGAACAGTTTAGTACCTCCAGGGAACCAGGGAAGGGAGAACAGTGTAGAACCTCCAGGGAACCAGGAAGGGAGAACAGTTTAGTACCTCCAGGAACCAGGGAAGGAGAACAGTTTAGTACCTCCAGGGAACCAGGGAAGGGAGAACAGTTTAGCACCTCCAGGGAACCAGGGAAGGGAGAACAGTTTAGTACCTCCAGGGAACCAGGGAAGGGAGAACAGTGTAGAACCTCCAGGGAACCAGGGAAGGGAGAACAGTTTAGTACCTCCAGGGAACCAGGGAAGGGAGAACAGTGTAGAACCTCCAGGGAACCAGGGAAGGGAGAACAGTGTAGAACCTCCAGGGAACCAGGGAAGGGAGAACAGTTTAGTACATCCAGGGAACCAGGGAAGGGAGAACAGTTTAGTACCTCCAGGGAACCAGGGAAGGGAGAACAGTTTAGCACCTCCAGGGAACCAGGGAAGGGAGAACAGTTTAGTACCTCCAGGGAACCAGGAAGGAGAACAGTGTAGAACCTCCAGGGAACCAGGGAAGGGAGAACAGTTTAGTACCTCCAGGGAACCAGGGAAGGGAGAACAGTGTAGAACCTCCAGGGAACCAGGGAAGGGAGAACAGTGTAGAACCTCCAGGGAACCAGGGAAGGGAGAACAGTTTAGTACATCCAGGGAACCAGGGAAGGGAGAACAGTTTAGTACCTCCAGGGAACCAGGGAAGGGAGAACAGTTTAGCACCTCCAGGGAACCAGGGAAGGGAGAACAGTTTAGCACCTCCAGGGAACCAGGGAAGGGAGAACAGTTTAGCACCTCCAGGGAACCAGGGAAGGGAGAACAGTTTAGCACCTCCAGGGAACCAGGGAAGGGAGAACAGTTTAGTACCTCCAGGGAACCAGGGAAGGGAGAACAGTTTAGTACCTCCAGGGAACCAGGGAAGGGAGAACAGTTTAGCACCTCCAGGGAACCAGGGAAGGGAGAACAGTGTAGAACCTCCAGGGAACCAGGGAAGGGAGAACAGTTTAGTACATCCAGGGAACCAGGGAAGGGAGAACAGTTTAGCACCTCCAGGGAACCAGGAAAGGGAGAACAGTTTAGCACCTCCAGGGAACCAGGGAAGGGAGAACAGTTTAGCACCTCCAGGGAACCAGGGAAGGGAGAACAGTTTAGTACCTCCAGGGAACCAGGGAAGGGAGAACAGGGTAGCACCTCCAGGGAACCAGGGAAGGGAGAACAGTGTAGCACCTCCAGGGAACCAGGGAAGGGAGAACAGTTTAGCACCTCCAGGGAACCAGGGAAGGGAGAACAGGGTAGCACCTCCAGGGAACCAGGGAAGGGAGAACAGTTTAGCACCTCCAGGGAACCAGGGAAGGGAGAACAGTTTAGCACCTCCAGGGAACCAGGAAAGGGAGAACAGTTTAGCACCTCCAGGGAACCAAGGAAGGGAGAACAGTTTAGCACCTCCAGGGAACCAGGGAAGGGAGAACAGGGTAGCACCTCCAGGGAACCAGGGAAGGGAGAACAGTTTAGTACCTCCAGAACAGATGAATCTGCACTCATCAGAGTTAAAGAACTGGCGAGTCAGTTTAACACTGAATAAGCTGTCAGAGCTGCACATTAACCGTGTAATGGCGGTATATACCAGAACATCAGCAGGTGCGGTATATACCAGAACATCAGCAGGTGCGGTATATACCAGAACATCAGCAGGGGCGGTATATACCAGAACATCAGCAGGGGCGGTATATACCAGAACATCAGCATGGGCGGTATATACCAGAACATCAGCATGGGCGGTATATACCAGAACATCAGTAGGGGCGGTATATACCAGAACATCAGTAGGGGCGGTATATACCAGAACATCAGCAGGGGCGGTATATACCAGAACATCAGCAGGTGCGGTATATACCAGAACATCAGCAGGGGCGGTATATACCAGAACATCAGCATGGGCGGTATATACCAGAACATCAGCAGGGGCGGTATATACCAGAACATCAGCAGGGGCGGTATATACCAGAACATCAGCAGGTGCGGTATATACCAGAACATCAGCAGGGGCGGTATATACCAGAACATCAGCAAGGGCGGTATATACCAGAACATCAGCAGGGGTGGTATATACCAGAACATCAGCAGGTGCGGTATATACCAGAACATCAGCAGGGGCGGTATATACCAGAACATCAGCAGGGGCGGTATATACCAGAACATCAGCAGGGGCGGTATATACCAGAACATCAGCAGGGGCGGTATATACCAGAACATCAGCAGGGGCGGTATATACCAGAACATCAGCAGGTGACAATGTTGAGGATGATAGATCATTTTGACATTATGTTAATAATACACAGACTGTGGGTTATGGTATTTTATTGTGAAGAAGATTTATCTCACAAGGAACTTTATGGATTCACACAGAGAACAAGACATGGGTATTTATAAAGGTTGAGGAGAGGTTATGAGGTGGAAAAAGGAAGTTTTGAGGCCAAATATGAGTAGCCAGTACAGTGAGGTGATCAGAGACAGGCATTGACACAACAAACTTCAGGTTTATTCAGAGACTGAATAAACCTGAATTTTCATTAATGTTATTAGTCGTGTTCAATAATAACCCACTTGCAGACAGAACTTCAAAAAATTATTGATCTGTGTATTTCGACCCCCTTCTGGGGTACTCTTCAGCAGAAGAGGATCCCAGAAGGGGGTCGAAATATACAGATCAATTAATTTTCTGGGTTTCTGAACATTGACAAGTGTTCATTACATTTTTTGTTATTGATTGTAGTTATTACTGACTCTGTCTCATATTGACACGTGTGAGTAACCTAACCTTCAAGAATGTTGTATATAAAGCAAGCAAACCCAACTGTCTAGCATTCATCCGTAGAGTGCAGCGCCCCAGTACAGTCCTAGGTGAGGATACAGTCTCCTAGGTGAGGATACAGTCTCCTAGGTGAGGACACAGTCTCCTAGGTGATGATACAGTCTCCTATGTGATGATACAGTCTCCTATGTGAGGATACAGTCTCCTAGGTGAGGATACAGTCTCCAAGGTGATGTATCAGTCTCCTAGGTGAGGATACAGTCTCCTAGGTGAGGATACAGTCTCCTATGTGAGGATACAGTCTCCTACGTGAGGATACATTCTCCTAGGTAATGATACAGTATCCTAGGTGAGGATACAGTCTCCTAGGTGAGGATACAGTCTCCTAAGTGAAGATACAGTCTCCTATGTGAGGATACAGTCTCCTAGGTGAGGATAGTCTCCTAGGTAATGATACAGTCTCCTAGGTGATGATACAGTCTCCTAGGTGAGAATACAGTCTTCTAGGTGAGGATTTAGTCTCCTAGGTGAGGATACAGTCTCCTAGGTGAGGATACAGTCTCCTAGGTGAGGATACAGTCTCCTAGGTGAGGATACAGTCTCCTAGGTGAGGATACAGTCTCCTAGGTGAGGATACAGTCTCCTAGGTGAGGATACAGTCTCCTAGGTGAGGGCACAGTCTCCTAGGTGATGATACAGTCTCCTATGTGAGGATACAGTCTCCTAGGTGAGGATACAGTCTCCTAGGTGAGGATACAGTCTTCAAGGTGATGTATCAGTCTCCTAGGTGAGGATACAGTCTCCTAGGTGAGGATACAGTCTTCTATGTGAGGATACAGTCTCCTACGTGAGGATACAGTCTCCTAAGTGAAGATACAGTCTCCTATGTGAGGATACAGTCTCCTAGGTGAGGATAGTCTCCTAGGTAATGATACAGTCTCCTAGGTGATGATACAGTCTCCTAGGTGAGAATACAGTCTTCTAGGTGAGGATTTAGTCTCCTAGGTGAGGATACAGTCTCCTAGGTGAGGATGCAGTCTCCTAGGTGAGGATACAGTTTCCTAGGTGAGGATACAGTCTCCTAGGTGAGGATACAGTCTCCTAGGTGAGGATACAGTCTCCTAGGTGAGGATACAGTCTCCTAGGTAAGGATACAGTCTCCTAGGTGAGGATGCAGTCTCCTAGGTGAGGATGCAGTCTCCTATGAGAGGATACAGTCTCTTAGGTGAGGATACAGTCTACTAGGTAATGATACAGACTCCTAGGTGAGGATACAGTCTACTAGGTGAGGATACAGTCTCCTAGGTGAGGATACAGTCTCCTAGGTGAGGATACAGTCTCCTAGGTGAGGATACAGTCTACTAGGTAATGATACAGTCTCCTAGGTGAGGATACAGTCTCCTAGGAGAGGACACTATATACAGTAACGACAGTAATCACGCTACTTATACGGGAAATACTATACATTAAATATTACGCCACATAGTGAAGAATATTCTCAGATTATTACCTCGTGAACACGAACATAATACACAGTAAAATATTGTCGACACGAGGAATAGCAAGGAGAGTTAGGGACGTGAGTTATAATGGCGGGAATAACATCTGCACGTAACCAAGGGGACAGAGAACACTGTGTTCCCTGGAACAAGACTACATGTACGATAAATTGTCTATATTGAAGATAGTGTTCACCGAGGACGCACAGGGAACGAGACGCACAGAGCATGAGATGCACACGAAACGAGACGCACAGGGAGCAAGACGCACATGGTTTTAAGACAAGGTATGATAAAGCTCATGGAGCAGGGAGAGCAGAGACCCAGTAGCGGAGAGCGAAGAGGCGGGACCAGGAGCTGAGTATCGACCCCTGCAACCACAATTAGGTGAGTACACAGCACGAACACACGTAACAAGACGCACATAGCATGAGACGCATATGGAACGAGACGCACACAGCACGAGACACACGGAACGAGACGCACACGGAACAATACGCACACGGAACAATACGCACACGGAACAAGACGCACACGGAACAAGACACACACGGGATCCACTTAACGTCAAACATAACCTTTACATAAATAGCTTAATTCCAACAACATTAAAACAAATGGGGAATCAAACTCTAACCCACACCTGAAGAGATCGAGAACCATGCTGTCCGCCATTTTGGGTCACCATCGCCTGAAAGAGGGATAGAATGGCCAAAATACCCATCAGGCACTACTACCACGACTCCCAGCGGGAACTGAACTTGCAGTCTGCGCAGCAAATGACCTTAAAATCCAGTCAAATTCGCGACTAAGTCACAAGCCGCGAAGGTTAAAAATCGGAGGGTGGTGGCGGCATTGGTTTCCAGCCAATAGGAGAGCAAGCGCGCGAGAGGTAGCCAATAAACTCCCAGGGAGCGCTGGTGCAGCCAATGACGGCGGAGGGAGCGGAAAGCGCGGGAGCCAATCAGATGTCGCCAGCCGGGACCCCAAGAGGATACAGATGGCCTCCAGGGCTCTTGAAGGTAATTGTGAGAAATTTCTGGAAATGTCGGCGTGTCAGGGGGTAGGAGAGGGGGAGAGGGGGAGCGCTTGAGCACGAGGCGTGCCAGGGGTAGGGGAGAGAGGGAGGGGAGCGCTGGAGCACAACACTTTGTTAGTATACAAGTGAGCGCTTGTACCATCACTCTTGTCTCCCCGACTGTGTGATATAGTGTGTGTGTCTCTGTGTTGCAGCGATAAAGTGTGTTGCAGGGATAAAGTGTGTTGCAGGGATAAAGTGTGTTGCAGGGGTAACGTGTGTTGCAGGGGTAACGTGTGTTGCAGGGGTAACGTGTGTTGCAGGGGTAGTGTTGCAGCGATAAAGTGTGTTGCAACGATAAAGTGTGTTGCAACGATAAAGTGTGTTGCAACGATAAAGTGTGTTGCAGAGGTAAAGTGTGTTGCAGGGATAAAGTGTGTTGCAGCGATAAAGTGTGTTGCGAGGCTACAATAACTGTGTGTTGCGAGGCTACAATTAGTGTGTATTGCGAGGCTACAATAACTGTGTATTGCGAGGCTACAATAACTGTGTGTTGCGAGGCTACAATTACTGTGTATTGCGAGGCTACAGTCTTTGTGTTGCGGTAGTAAAGACTCAGAATAATTGTGTTGCAGATAATAAAACACTTCAACATTGTGTTTAAAATGACACCAGAGATTATTATTATTAATGTAGACGTGATGGTAGACACTTGTCGTCTTAAAACATGAAAATAAAGAACCATTGAACACTAAGTGAACATTGTGCAACCACCAGAAGAACACTGAGAACATCTTAACTACTAAGTGAACTGGATATGAACATATGGTCACATTAAGCAGAACAAAATTAATGTGATTTTTTTTAAATATGCATCGAAGTAGGTACACAGTAACAGTGTTGCTGGTACACAGTAACAGTGTTGCTAGTACACAGTAACAGTGTTCCTGGTACACAGTAACAGTGTTGCTGGTACACAGTAACAGTGTTGCTGGTACACAGTAACAGTGTTGCTGGTACACAGTAACAGTGTTGCTAGTACACAGTAACAGTGTTGCTGGTACACAGTAACAGTGTTGCTGGTACACAGTAACAGTGTTGCTGGTACACAGTAACAGTGTTGCTAGTACACAGTAACAGGTGTTAAAGAACATGTGCTGGACACAGTAACAGTGTTGCTGGTACACAGTAACAGTGTTGCTGGTACACAGTAACAGTGTTGCTGGTACACAGTAACAGTGTTGCTGGTACACAGTAACATGCATAGCTTTGCTGGTACACAGTAACAGTGTTGCTGGTACACAGTAACAGTGTTGCTGGTACACAGTAACAGTGTTGCTGGTACACAGTAACAGTGTTGCTGGTACACAGTAACAGTGTTGCTGGTACACAGTAACAGTGTTGCTGGTACACAGTAACAGTGTTGCTGGTACACAGTAACAGTGTTGCTGGTACACAGTAACAGTGTTGCTGGTACACAGTAACAGTGTTGCTGTACACAGTAACAGTGTTGCTGGTACACAGTAACAGTGTTGCTGGTACACAGTAACAGTGTTGCTGGTACACAGTAACAGTGTTGCTGGTACACAGTAACAGTGTTGCTGGTACACAGTAACAGTGTTGCTGGTACACAGTAACAGTGTTGCTGGTACACAGTAACAGTGTTGCTAGTACACAGTAACAGTGTTGCTGGTACACAGTAACAGTGTTGCTGGTACACAGTAACAGTGTTGCTGGTACACAGTAATAGTGTTGCTGGTACACAGTAACAGTGTTGCTGGTACACAGTAACAGTGTTGCTGGTACACAATAACAGTGTTGCTAGTACACAGTAACAGTGTTGCTGGTACACAATAACAGTGTTGCAGTGATGTCGGAATTTTTCGTATATACGTCTATGTTATGGAATAAACGTTCATATTATAAAATATAATGATACAACACACACACACACACACACACACACACACACACACACACACAGTGCAAAGGTTTGCGACAAGGTTAGTTCCACAACTCAGGGGTCTGTCTTATGAAGAAAGGTTGAGGGAAATAGGACTAACAACACTGGAGGAAAGAAGGGTCAGAGGAGACATGATAACGACATACAAAATACTGCGGGGAATTGACAAGGTAGATAGTGACAGGTTGTTTCAGAGAGGGAACACAGAAACAAGGGGACACAACTGGAAGCTGAAGACTCAGATGAGTCAAAGGGATGTCAGGAAACATTTCTTCAGCCACAGAGTAGTCAGGAAGTGGAATGGACTAGAGAAAGATATAGTGGAGGCAGGAACCATACATAGTTTTAAGACAAGGTATGATAAAGCTCATGGAGCAGGGAGAGCAGAGACCCAGTAGCAGACAGCGAAGAGGCGGGGCCAGGAGCTGAGTCTCGACCCCTGCAACCACAATTAGGTGAGTACAATTAGGTGAGTACACACACACACATGACAGGGTGACAGCAGTAAGACAAGAGAGAGAGGGGTGGGTAGATTGCATATTCTTGGACTGTAAGAAGGCGTTTGACACAGTCCCACACAAGAGATTAGTGCAGAAGCTGGAGGACCAGGCAGGGATAACAGGGAAGGCACTACAATGGATCAGGGAATACCTGTCAGGAAGACAGCAGCGAGTCATGGTCCGTGGCGAGGTGTCAGAGTGGGCGCCGGTGACGAGTGGGGTTCCACAGGGGTCAGTCCTAGGACCGGTGCTGTTTCTGGTATTTGTGAACGACATGACGGAAGGAATAGACTCCGAAGTGTCCCTGTTTGCAGATGATGTGAAGTTGATGAGAAGAATTCAATCGGAAGAGGACCAGGCAGAACTACGAAGGGATCTGAACAGGCTGCAAGCCTGGTCCAGCAATTGGCTCCTGGAGTTCAACCCAACCAAGTGCAAAGTCATGAAGATTGGGGAAGGGCAAAGAAGACCGCAGACGGAGTACAGTCTAGGGGCCAGAGACTACAAACCTCAATCAAGGAAAAAGATCTTGGGGTGAGTATAACACCAGGCACATCTCCTGAGGCGCACATCAACCAAATAACTGCTGCAGCATATGGGCGCCTAGCAAACCTAAGAACAGCATTCCGACATCTTAATAAAGAATCGTTCAGGACCCTGTACACTGTGTACGTTAGGCCCATACTGGAGTATGCAGCACCAGTTTGGAACCCACATTTATCCAAGCACGTAAAGAAGCTAGAGAAAGTGCAAAGGTTTGCAACAAGACTAGTCCCGGAGCTAAGGGGTATGTCCTACGAGGAGAGGTTAAGGGAAATCGACCTGACGACACTGGAGGACAGGAGAGATAGGGGGGACATGATAACGACATATAAAATACTGAGAGGAATTGACAAGGTTGACAGAGACAGAATGTTCCAAAGATGGGACACAGCAACAAGGGGACACAGTTGGAAGTTGAAGACTCAGATGAATCACAGGGATGTTAGGAAATATTTCTTCAGTCACAGAGTAGTCGGGAAGTGGAATAGCTTGGGAAGCGATGTAGTGGAGGCAGGTTCCATACACAGCTTTAAGAAGAGGTATGATAAAGCTCATGGCGCAGGGAGAATGACCCAGTAGCGGCCAGTGAAGAGGCGGGGCCAGGAGCTATGACTCGACCCCTGCAACCACAACTAGGTGAGTACAACTATGTGAGTACACACACACACACACACAGGGATGTTAGGAAGTATTTCTTAAGTCGCAGAGTTGTCAGGAAGTGGAATAGTCTGAGAAGTGATGTAGTGGAGGCAGGATCCATATATAGCTTTAAGATGAGGTACGATAAAGCTTTGGGAGCAGCGAGAGAGTGGATCTGTAGCGACCAGCAAGAGGAGGGGCCAGGAGCTGTGACTCGACCCCTGAAACCACAAATAGGTGAATGTTAGATAGATACTGTCTTAAGGATCTTAAGACAGGAGAGAAACAGGAAGCTGTAGACTACAGGGTGGTATCCTTCACTTGTACACTAAGCTGTAGACTACAGGGTGGTATCCTTCACTTGTACACTAAGCTGTAGACTACAGGGTGGTATCCTTCACTTGTACACTAAGCTGTAGACTACAGGGTGGTATCCTTCACTTGTACACTAAGCTGTAGACTACAGGGTGGTATCCTTCACTTGTACACTAAGAGGTAGACTACAGGGTGGTATCCTTCACTTGTACACTAAGAGGTAGACTACAGGGTGGTATCCTTCACTTGTACACTAAGGTCCTGAAGATAGTAACTAGGAGACTTGTGAAATACCTGGAGAGACAGAGGGAAAAGATTCATAAACTACAACCGACTCAGTTTTTACGGACTTTAAATCGTTGTCTTAAGAATCTTTCTGGAGTTCCACAACAGATTTAAGGAAGAATCAAGAAAGTTAGGGTTGGCCGGTATATATTTCCCCGGACTGCAGTAAGAAGTGTTTGAATGGGGGAAAGTGATGAGTGGGGTGCCACAAGGATCAGTACTAGGACCGCTACTGGAACTTATATATGTAAATATCGTTCTATAGGTATTTGAGGCACATATAATACAGTGTAGATAAATGGTTCAGAGAACTGACATGTTAATGAATTAGACACATGTGCAACACTTGGATACCTTTATTGAGGAAACGTTTCGCCACACAGTGGCTTCATCAGTCCTAAATAAAGGAGAATAGTGAAGAATAGGAGTTTGAGGTAATCAGTCCCTCAGCCTGGAGTCGACGTAATCAGTCCATCAGACTTGGAAAGAATACAGTATATGCGCGAAGAAGTGACTTATATACTGTAGACAGGTGAGGTGAAGCAGTCGTCAAGACTTTAAACGAGAGGAGTTAGACAGGGATAGAACATGAGACAGGAACACTGCAGAGGGCCTACTAGCCCATGCTAGAGGTCCAAGTCAGAAGGCCGAAGCACTGCTGCAGGCCTACTGGCCCAAGCTGAGCAGGTCCATCTCACACTCATGTACTTGTCTAACTTACTGGTAAAGATACTCAGGGTTTTAGCTTCAATTACTCTTCTCGGGAACAGCTGCAGGAAGGGTCAGAGTAGTGGCTACTGGAATTTAACTCCAGAAAGTAAATTTTTTATCGTAGAGGAAGGAAAGAGAAACAAACATTGAACACAGCCTAGAAAAAAGAAGGTTAAATGTCAGAAACAAGAGTGAGATAAAGACATCAGAAAATTCGACTTTAGATTCCAAGTTGTTAGCAAGTGGACCCACTAAGCGACTTTAAATAGAGCCACCACTGGGCCGAAGAGGCTAGCAATTTGTAATAAAAAGAACAATAGCAGAAGTGATCCTATCCCTGTAGCAACAACTAGGCTAACCACCTCGAATCTTCCTCTTCGCTACATCTGACGCCTCCAGAATTCTAGTCACCTCTATATTTCGACTGAAGAAACATGTTCCGCGGGCGAAACGTTTAGGTAATAAAGATACCTACCAAAGAGACGTAATCACAGCTGTTAGAGAAAGGTCACCGACCACTTGATATAAGTGAACCACAATATTATCCTAGACCTTATTATTACCAGATGTACCGCGTAGGATAAAAGATGTGTATGTGTACAGGATAAATGTTCACATACAGAGTGTGAGAAACACCGCCCGGTGTACGTAATTTCAAACAGGACAGAAAAAATCAGGGCCCTTCAGAACAAAATCAGGGATCCTTCAGAACAAAATCAGGAATCCTTCAGAACAAAATCAGGGATCTTTCAGAACAAAATCAGGGATCCTTCAATATCGTCAATCCACTTACAAAAGGTAACAGTACGAAGTAAAATGCCATAAAGGTGAAAATCCCATCAACAAGCACAAGTGACGTTGTCCTCACAGACCACAACGAGAGTGTAGGACAGTCTTGTCCCTGGATGACCATAACGAGAGTGTAGGACAGTCTTGTCCCTGGATGACCACAACGAGAGTGGAGGACAGTCTTGTCCCTGGATACCATAACGAGAGTGAGGACAGTCTTGTCCCTGGATAACCACAACGAGAGTGAGGACAGTCTTGTCCCTGGATGACCATAACGAGAGTGTAGGACAGTCTTGTCCCTGGATAACCACAACGAGAGTGGAGGACAGTCTTGTCCCTGGATGACCACAACGAGAGTGGAGGACAGTTTTGTCCCTGGATGACCACAACGAGAGTGGAGGACAGTCTTGTCCCTGGATGACCACAACGAGAGTGGAGGACAGTTTGTCCCTGGATGACCACAACGAGAGTGGAGGACAGTCTTGTCCCTGGATAACCACAACGAGAGTGGAGGACAGTTTTGTCCCTGGATGACCACAACGAGAGTGTAGGACAGTCTTGTCCCTGGATAACCACAACGAGAGTGGAGGACAGTGTTGTCCCTGGATGACCACAACGAGAGTGGAGGACAGTCTTGTCCCTGGATGAACCACAACGAGAGTGAGGACAGTCTTGTCCCTGGATGACCACAACGAGAGTGGAGGACAGTCTTGTCCCTGGATAACCACAACGAGAGTGTAGGACAGTCTTGTCCCTGGATGACCACAACGAGAGTGGAGGACAGTTTTGTCCCTGGATGACCACAACGAGAGTGGAGGACAGTCTTGTCCCTGGATGACCACAACGAGAGTGGAGGACAGTCTTGTCCCTGGATGACCACAACGAGAGTGGAGGACAGTTTTGTCCCTGGATGACCACAACGAGAGTGGAGGACAGTTTTGTCCCTGGATGACCACAACGAGAGTGGAGGACAGTTTTGTCCCTGGATGACCACAACGAGAGTGGAGGACAGTCTTGTCCCTGGATGACCACAACGAGAGTGGAGGACAGTCTTGTCCCTGGATGACCACAACGAGAGTGTAGGACAGTCTTGTCCCTGGATAACCACAACGAGAGTGTAGGACAGTCTTGTCCCTGGATAACCACAACGAGAGTGGAGGACAGTCTTGTCCCTGGATGACCACAACGAGAGTGGAGGACAGTCTTGTCCCTGGATGACCACAACGAGAGTGGAGGACAGTCTTGTCCCTGGATGACCACAACGAGAGTGGAGGACAGTCTTGTCCCTGGATAACCACAACGAGAGTGGAGGACAGTCTTGCTGGGATCAAGACACAGACACATAAGACACTTGTCGCCAGAGTCACGGATACATCAAGACACGTTACTTCAACAAAAGAACATTAGAAGAGAAAGAGCGAGGAAAACAAAGTGCAGAGGAGAATCAGATTCCATGTAAGAGTTTTAGCTTAAATTCCCTGAAAATGACCATCACAAACTTGGTCACAAACACCGTCACAAACACCAAACACTACCATCACAAACACAACCTTCACAAACACGACAGTCACAAACACCACGGCAAAAGCCATCACAAACACCATAAAAATACCAAAACACCATTATAAACACGACAAACACCATCACAAAACACTACAAACACCAGACACCACTACAATCACAAATACCATCACAAACACCAAACATTACGATCTTCACACACACACCATCACAAACACTGTGTGTTTGTTAACATTTACTTCTAAAACATTAAGAGTTTGTGGACGTCAACTTCATATTGACAGATCTATTACAGCAGAAGTGAAGCACAACGACCATCCTCACGCTGAGGTGAAGCACAACGACCATCCTCACGCTGAGGTGAAGCACAACGACCATCCTCACGCTGAGGTGAAGCACAACGACCATCCTCACGCTGAGGTGAAGCACAACGACCATCCTCACGCTGAGGTGAAGCACAACGACCATCCTCACGCTGAGGTGAAGCACAACGACCATCCTCACGCTGAGGTGAAGCACAACGACCATCCTCACGCTGAGGTGAAGCACAACGACCATCCTCACGCTGAGGTGAAGCACAACGACCATCCTCACGCTGAGGTGAAGCACAACGACCATCCTCACGCTGAGGTGAAGCACAACGACCATCCTCACGCTGAGGTGAAGCACAACGACCATCCTCACGCTGAGGTGAAGCACAACGACCATCCTCACGCTGAGGTGAAGCACAACGACCATCCTCACGCTGAGGTGAAGCACAACGACCATCCTCACGCTAAGGTGAAGCACAACGACCATCCTCACGCTGAGGTGAAGCACAACGACCATCCTCACGCTGAGGTGAAGCACAACGACCATCCTCACGCTGAGGTGAAGCACAACGACCATCCTCACGCTGAGGTGAAGCACAACGACCATCCTCACGCTGAGGTGAAGCACAACGACCATCCTCACGCTGAGGTGAAGCACAACGACCATCCTCACGCTGAGGTGAAGCACAACGACCATCCTCTCCTGAGGTGAAGCACAACGACCATCCTCTCGCGAGGTGAAGCACAACGACCATCCTCACGCTGAGGTGAAGCACAACGACCATCCTCACGCTGAGGTGAAGCACAACGACCATCCTCACGCTGAGGTGAAGCACAACGACCATCCTCACGCTGAGGTGAAGCACAACGACCATCCTCACGCTGAGGTGAAGCACAACGACCATCCTCACGAAATAATTTACAAATTAGCAACGCTGCAACATCATCAAGAGGAACTGTAGCAACTACAACAACTCTGCCACCAGGAGGAACTGTAGCAACTACAACAACACTGCCACCAGGAGGAACTGTAGCAACTACAACAACTCTGCCACCAGGAGGAACTGTAGCAACTACAACAACACTGCCACCAGGAGGAACTGTAGCAACTACAACAACACTGCCACCAGGAGGAACTGTAGCAACTACAACAACACTGCCACCAGGAGGAACTGTAGCAACTACAACAACTCTGCCACCAGGAGGAACTGTAGCAACTACAACAACACTGCAACCAGGAGGAACTGTAGCAACTACAACAACTCTGCCACCAGGAGGAACTGTAGCAACTACAACAACACTGCCACCAGGAGGAACTGTAGCAACTACAACAACTCTGCCACCAGGAGGAACTGTAGCAACTACAACAACACTGCCACCAGGAGGAACTGTAGCAACTACAACAACACTGCCACCAGGAGGAACTGTAGCAACTACAACAACACTGCCACCAGGAGGAACTGTAGCAACTACAACAACTCTGCCACCAGGAGGAACTGTAGCAACTACAACAACACTGCAACCAGGAGGAACTGTAGCAACTACAACAACCTGCCACCAGGAGGAACTGTAGCAACTACAACAACACTGCCACCAGGAGGAACTGTAGCAACTACAACAACACTGCCACCAGGAGGAACTGTAGCAACTACAACAACACTGCCACCAGGAGGAACTGTAGCAACTACAACAACACTGCCACCAGGAGGAACTGTAGCAACTACAACAACACTGCCACCAGGAGGAACTGTAGCAACTACACCAGCAACAGGAGGAAATATTGCAGCAGCAATAGGAGAAATTGTAGCAATACCAGCAACTACAGCAGCAAAGGCAACAGAAGCACCAGCAAAAAACAGCACCACCAAAAACAACAGCATCAGCAGCACCAACAGCAGAGACAGCAACAACAGCAACGTAACAGTTTTTTTCATGTTCTCCGCTGTATACCTCTGCTGTAACCTGTTCAATTATGTATGAATTATTAAAGTGGTCGCAGTTCCCTCTGGCCTTCGTAACTGACCACAATGCTTTGTACCTGAGCACTGTCAGCTTCCCGACCCGCTGGTCCTAGCTCTCCTCTCTCTCTCTCTCTCTCTCTCTCTCTCTCTCTCTCTCTTTCTTTGCGCTTAATTATCCACTATTGAGGAATATAGAGATAAACAGTATAATGACCGTTGTGGTAAGTAGAGGTATCTTATTAATGAAAATAAGATACCAGATATATTAAGGCAATTTCTTAAATTTGCTTTTAACAGATAAGTGAACTGAAGATATAAATCCAAATGTACTCCTGTTAACCCTTTTATGAAAAGCCTAGTTCCTAGGCCTTTTGGGTATCCATATGATCTTGCGTTACCATCCACAGGATGGATATGAGGTGCACAATAAACTAGCCACTCCTGCGGTTCTCTCCCTCTCTCTGTCTTTCTGTCTATGATTCAGGAAAAAAAATCATCCTCTACGATAACTGATACACAATTGGAGAAGAAAGATATGACGACGTTTCGCTCCAACCTGAACCATTAATTAGTCACACACTGATGCGTGACAACTCATGACATCTGGTTCGTGGTTCTCAGACATGCTGTTCCTGAATAAACTCTTTATTCATAAAGTTTCATCAGCTCTACTGCGTAAAAACACTGAATTTCACAAACATTTGATTGTGCTTGACACAGTAATGCTTGTGAAATACTGGAGGATCGATCCTCCGGCCTCCCAGAGCAGCAAAAAATATGGGGTCCAAAAATACATTTGATAACGAAAGAAGGTGAAGGAAATTTGCCAGGCTGTTGGAAGGCTATGTTGATGTGGTGTAGGTGACACATAATACACTAGGTGACACACACCATAATACACACGGAGGGCCCGGGTTCGATTCCCGGCGGGGCCGAAACATTTCGAAGTGTTTCCTTACACACACACACACATATACATACAACAGGCCTAGTGTCTAATCGACATGAGCCTAGGACAAAATGGTAACTAACACACTGGGTGAGCGAATGTCGGAATGTTTGGTGAGTTGAAGAGGCGCCTTCAGTCTAGTACAACACTGGAGACGATGTTTTAGTCTGCAGTCTTCAGTGTGATAATTATTTTTATTTGATTGTAGATGACGAGGATACTCAGGTGTTGCGCATGTGTTTAACTCGTCAAGGAGGAGGTTAATGTATCATTTGCAAAGAAGCAGATTTGTCATAGAACACCTGCAAGGGGAACACTTGCAAGGGTAACACTAGAAAGGGGAACACTTGCAAGGAGAACACCTGCAAGGGGAACATCTGCAAGGGTAACACCTACAAGGGGAACACCTGCAAGAGGAACACCTGCAAGTGGAACACCTGCAAGGGGAACACTTGCAAGGGGAACACTTGCAAGGGGACACCTGCAAGGGGAACACTTGCAAGGAGAACACTTGCAAGGCAACTCCTGCAAGGGGAACACCTGCAAAGGGAACACTTGCAAAGGGAACACCTGCAAGGGGAACACCTGCAAGGGGAACACCTACAAGGGGAACACTTGCAAGGGAACACCTGCAAGGGGAACACCTGCAATGGAACACCTGCAAGGGGAACACTTGCAAGGGGAACACTTGCAAGGGAACACCTACAAGGGGAACACCTGCAAGGGAAACACCTGCAAGTAGAACACTTGCAAGGTAAACAATTGCAAGGGAACACCTGCAAGGGGAACACCTGCAAGGGGAACACCTGCAAGGGGAACACCAGCAAGGGGAACACCTGCAAGGGGAACACTTGCAATGGGAACACTTGCAGTGGAACACCTGCAAGGGGAACACCTGCAAGTAGAACACTTGCAAGGTAAACAATTGCAAGGGAACACCTGCAAGGGGAACACCTGCAAGGGGAACACCTGCAAGGGAACACCTGCAAGGGAAACACCTGCAAGGGGAACACCTGCAAGGGGAACACCTGCAAGGGGAACACCTGCAAGGGTAACACCTGCAAGGGGAACACTTGCAAGGGAACGCTTGCAAAAGGAACACCTGCAAGTGGAACACCTGCAAGTGGAACACCTGTAAGGGGAACACTTGCAAGGGGAACACCTGCAAGGGGAACACCTGCAAGGGGAACACCTGCAAGGGGAACACTTGCAAGGAGAACACTTGCAAGGGAACACCTGCAAGGGGAACACCTGCAAGGGAACACCTGCAAGGGGAACACCTGCAAGGGGATCACTTGCAAGGGAACACCTGCAAGGAGAACACTTGCAAGTGAAAAACCTGTAATTGGAACACCTGCAAGGGTAACACCTGCAAGGGGAACACCTGCAAGGGGAACACTTGCAAGGGAACACATACAAGGGGATCACCTGCAAGGGGAACACCTGCAAGTAGAACACTTGCAAGGGGAACAATTGCAAGGGCAACACCTGCAAGGGGAACACTTACAAGGGAACGCCTGCAAAAGGAACACCTGCAAGGGGGACACCTGCAAGTGGAACACTTGCAAGGGGAACACCTGCAAGGGGAACACCTGCAAGGGGAACACTTGCAAGGAGAATATTTGCAAGGGAACTCCTGTAAGGGGAACACCTGCAAGGGGAACACTTGCAAGTGGAACACCTGCAATGGGAATATCCTGCAAGGGAACACTTGCAAGGGAACACCTGCAAGGGAAACACCTGCAAGGGGAACACCTGCAAGGGGATCAATTGCAAGTGGAACACCTGCAAGTGGAACACTTGCAAGGGGAACACCTGAAAGGGGAACACTTGCAAGGAGAACACTTGCAAGGGAACACCTGCAAGGGGAACACCTGCAAGTGAAACACTTGCAAGGGGAACACCTGCAAGTGAAACACTTGCAAGGGGAACACCTGCAAGGGGAACACCTGCAAGTGAAACACTTGCAAGGGGAACACCTGCAAAAGAACATCTGCAAGGTTTTACATAAAGCAAAAAATCCTTCTTCACAAACCTACTGGAAATGTATAACAACTGACAGTGATGCTTTAAGTCAGTGTAGGATGAACTGACAGTGATGCTGTAAGTCAGTGTAGGATGAACTGACAGTGATGCTGTAAGTCAGTGTAGGATGAACTGACAGTCTTCATGATCTCTCACAAAATATTCAACACTGTCTCACTAGAAACTCATCTATGGACTGGAGGTGGAAGTCAGTGTGCTGTGTCGAGTACTGACAGTGTGCAAGGAGTACCTCAACTCAGTGTCGAGTACTGACAGTGTGCAAGGAGTACCTCAACTCAGTGTCGAGTACTGACAGTGTGCAAGGAGTACCTCAACTCGTGTCGAGTACTGACAGTGTGCAAGGAGTACCTCAACTCAGTGTCGAGTACTGACAGTGTGCAAGGAGTACCTCAACTCAGTGTCGAGTACTGACAGTGTGCAAGGAGTACCTCAACTCAGGAGAGTGTGAGGGTAAACCATCAGAGTGAACACAAGCAATAACTGGAGTACTCAACGTTCAGTCCTGGAGTACTCAAGGTTCAGTCCTGGAGTACTCAACGTTCAGTCCTGGGTCCCACACAATTTCTGACGTATAGTGAATTACCTTATATAGTTATTATATGCTGCGAGTTTTCTCAAATGCTATTGAAAAAGTGAGCAAAAATTGAATAGTACTTATAATAACCTAAGGAACCATGCGAAAAAAATCAATGGTACCAAAAAGAGTGTCAGGAAACAAATGTTACCTGACGAACAAGACACTAATATCAAGACTCCTTTCAGGACACATTTTTTTCCTGACTAACAAAACACCATGAGCTAAATGAGTAAATTAAAATAGAGTGAGAATGCGTGGGGTGTGAGAGAGCAACTTGCCCTTGCTGGTACAGAGACTAAGGAAAAAAAAGTTGACAGAGCAGGTTTGAGGAAGGTGGATAGAGTAATAGTGGTTTGAAGGGAGGGTGGGATGGATAGGGAGGATGGAGAGATAGCTCACTGGAAGGGAGGATAGGGCGAGGGCAGGCTAGGAGGTAGGTAATGAAAGTTGTTTGGGATAGGAGGGTTAGTGTGGATAGATGGGTGGGTGAGTGTGGGTAGGAGGGTGAGTGTGGATAGGAGGGTGAGTGTGGATAGGAGGGGGAGTGTGGATAGGAGGGTGAGTGTGGATAGGAGGGTGAGTGTGGATAGGAGGGTGAGTGTGGATAGGAGGGTGAGTGTGGATAGGAGGGTGAGTGTGGATAGGTGGGTGGGTGGGTGTGGATAAAAGGGAAGAGCTAAACTCAAAGGGGTTATACAAATCCTGGAGAATGAGGGGCAAACAGGTTTGATCCGAGGAAGGGGAGGGTAGATTCAGTACCTTGGACGAAGAGCACTTCAGCAGCATCAAGGCACCTTCCTTGAAGGATGTGATGGGTCAGTGTGTACTGGCAGACCCTCACCAGTGCCCCGTGGTGGGTCAGTGTACTGGCAGACCCTCACCAGTGCCCCGTGGTGGGTCAGTGTACTGGCAGACCCTCACCAGTGCCCCGTGGTGGGTCAGTGTACTGGCAGACCCCCACCAGTGCCCCGTGGTAGGTCAGTGTGTACTGACAGACCCTCACCAGTGCCCCGTTGTGGGTCAGTGTACTGGCAGACCCTCACCAGTGCCCCGTAGTGGGTCAGTGTACTGGCAGACCCTTACCAGTGCCCCGTGGTGGGTCAGTGTACTGGCAGACCCTCACCAGTGCCCCGTGGTGGGTCAGTGTACTGGCAGAGCCCCACCAGTGCCCCGTGGTGGGTCAGTGTACTGGCAGACCCTCACCAGTGCCCCGTGGTGGGTCAGTGTACTGGCAGACCCCCACCAGTGCCCCGTGGTAGGTCAGTGTGTACTGACAGACCTACATTAGTGCCCCGTAGTGGGTCAGTGTGTACTGGCAGACCCCCACCAGTGCCCCGTGGTAGGTGAGTGTGTACTGACAGACCTACATTAGTGCCCCGTAGTGGGTCAGTGTACTGGCAGACCCCCACCAGTGCCCGGTGGTAGGTCAGTGTGTACTGACAGACCTACATTAGTGCCCCGTAGTGGGTCAGTGTACTGGCAGACCCCCACCAGTGCCCCGTGGTGGGTCAGTATATACTGGAAGACCCCCACCATTGCCAAGTGGTGGGTCAGTATATACTGGAAGACCCCCACCAGTGCTCCGTGGTGGGTCAGTGTACTGGCAGACCCTCACCAGTGCCCCGTGGTGGGTCAGTGTACTGGCAGACCCCCACCAGTGCCCCGTGGTAGGTCAGTGTGTACTGACAGACCTACATTAGTTCCCCGTAGTGGGTCAGTGTACTGGCAGACCCCCACCAGTGCCCCGTGGTAGGTCAGTGTGTACTGACAGACCTACATTAGTGCCCCGTAGTGGGTCAGTGTACTGGCAGACCCCCACCAGTGCCCCGTGGTGGGTCAATATATACTGGAAGACCCCCACCATTGCCCCGTGTTGGGTCAGTATATACTGGAAGACCCCCATCAGTGCCCCGTGGTGGGTCAGTGTACTAGCAGACCCCCACCAGTGCCCCGTGGTGGGTCAGTATATACTGGAAGACCCCCACCAGTGCCTGTGGTGGGTCAGTGTGTACTGGCAGACCCTTACCTTTGCCCCGTGGTGGGTCAGTGTGTACTGGCAGACCTCCACCAGTGCCCCGTGGTGGGTCAGTGTGTACTGGCAGACCTCCACCAGTGCTCCGTGGTGGGACAATGTGTACTGACAGACCCTCACCAGTGCCCCGTGGTGGGTCAGTGTGTACTGGAAGACCCCCACCAGTGCCCCGTGGTGGGTCAGTGTGTACTGGCAGACCTCCACCAGTGCCCCGTGGTGGGACAATGTGTACTGACAGACCCTCACCAGTGCCCCGTGGTGGGTCAGTGTGTACTGGCAGACCCCCACCAGTGCCCCGTGGTGGGTCAGTGTGTACTGGCAGACCCCCACCAGTGCCCGTGGTGGGTCAGTGTGTACTGGCAGACCCCCACCAGTGCCCCGTGGTGGGTCAGTGTGTACTGGCAGACCTCCACCAGTGCCCCGTGGTGGGACAATGTGTACTGACAGACCCTCACCAGTGCCCCGTGGTGGTCAGTGTGTACTGGCAGACCTCCACCAGTGCCCCGTGGTGGGACAATGTGTACTGGCAGACCCCCCCAGTGCCCCGTGGTGGGTCAATGTGTACTGGCAGACCCCCACCAGTGCCCCGTGGTGGGTCAGTGTGTACTGGCAGACCCCCACCAGTGCCCCGTGGTGGGTCAGTGTGTACTGGCATACCCCCACCAGTGCCCTGCACCACTGACACGCACAACGGTGATGGGCATCGGTACACATTAGCCTCCATTAACTGGTCAAAATCAGTGGCGCGATCACACTGAGGTCAGGTGCACTTAGAACCTCACCGGATTTTCCTGGGGTAGGGAGCTGGGGTGTGTGTGGGATGTGTGGGGAGTTCACACCCTCCGCTGGGATGTTTGGATGGAGGACGTAGAGTGCGTGGTTGCGTTCCCAGGCTTGTGTGTATGTGTGTGTGTGTGTGTGTGTATGTGTGTGTGTGTGTGTATGTGTGTGTGCGTGGAGGTGTGTTGATGGCCGCCTCCCACATCTGTAAAGCTGGGCTTGGCTCCTCCAGTGTGCTTCTTGGGGTTACGAAGGAAGAACGCAGTGCGGGTTCCTTCCTGGGTGCGTGTGTGTGTGCGGTGGCTGGAGTGTGTGCGGTGGCTGGAGTGTGAGAAGTGTTGCGTGTTGAGCAGTGTTGGTGGAGGCTGCAGCCGGGGCCAGGCAGGTCACACAGCCAGTCTGCACTTGTAAACATGCGCATGTTGTGGAGGCAAAAAAAAAGGGGGAATTTGCTAAGACCTTGATTCCTTCTACAGGACCTCTGAGGGAGTCTGTGGCCAGACTCAGAGAACTAAACAAGAGAACTTACGGAGAAGTTGACGAGGCGAAGGCCTCTTGTTGCCACGAGGATTACTTGAGTGAGAAGCTTGAGGTAGCAGTGGAGGTGGTGTCCCCTGCAGTGCCTCTGTGGAACGCACAATGAGGCTGGGAGCTCCCTGGCCTCCTGTGGGAGTCCAGAAGCCTGGCCGGAGTGGACGCTGAGGACGCGAAGGCGCGGCATGTGAGGCAGTGACTACCATGAGGTGGTGGGAGGCTGGAGCCGTGGGTCTGGCCCTGCTGCAACTGTTGGCCTTGCTTCTCCTGCTCCTGCAACCTGCACAAGCAACCTGGTGGTGAGTACTGCACATAACCCCCACCCCACTCTCTCGCTTCCTCTCCCCCAGGCTCTGCATGATTCTCTTACTCTTGGTGGTACTGGCTGCTGCTGGTGATACAACTCTGGTGATAGTGGGCAGAACGGGTGGGTGAGCCTGCTGCAGCAACTATCACCAGTGGTGGTGGTGGTGAAGGTTGCAATTACCAGCACCGTCCAGAGTTAGCGGGTGTGTGGCGCTGCTGGTGGTGTAGCCAGGGTCTCTCTGGACACCTCCAGCACCGGCAGTCACCAGAGCAGCACTGTGGGAGTGAGATGTTGTCACAGCCTCTGTAGCTAGTATTTACCTTGTAGCTCTGGCCAATATGGCATTCAACAAGTGTTCTAGTGATAGCGCCGGTATAAACAAACAAAAAATTCACGGGTCGTCAGGACGCGAGCAAAAATCCTGCTCAAACTCCTGAGTGTCCTGACGTGTTGATGTGACGAATATTGTCTTTTGACAAGTGATGCGTTGATAGTGACGATAGAGGACATGCAAATATGAAAACAGGTCTTGCTTCCATTGTGGCTGCAAGAGAAGGTGGGGGAGGAAAGTAGGAAAAAGAGAATACGAAAGGAGGAAAAATGGAGAATAGAAAAGAAGGAAAAATAGAGGAACTAGGAGAGAACA
The DNA here is from genome assembly GCA_009830355.1 of Cherax destructor. Classification (NCBI taxonomy): domain Eukaryota; kingdom Metazoa; phylum Arthropoda; class Malacostraca; order Decapoda; family Parastacidae; genus Cherax; species Cherax destructor. The sequence continues at coordinate 102,672 of WNWK01000825.1, forward strand.
AAGGTGATGGTGGGCGAGCGAACAGACTGGCAGCTCTGTCATTAGCGGGACGGAAACAGAAAACAAAACAAAAAAAATGGGCGGTTGAAAAAACAAGTTTTGGAATGCTAATAAGTAGTAATGAGGAGGTTGGTGGAGGATGTGAGGTTCCCAGTGTGTGTGTGTGGAATGTTTGTAGTGAGGTTCCCGGTGTGTGTGTGGATCTCTGCCAACCACAAATACTGATGGAAGAACTTGTAGACTTTCGTTCTGATGTGTGATGGCTCGCAAGTATTTTTTTATAGAGTTAACTTTGTAGTTCCAATGCTGCTAGACTGAACAAGTTAGGATTGTATGTGGTTATTGTGCTGACTCCTCTCCTAGTGTCGTTGTAGTTGCAGGTGATTGTTGTAGTGACACTTGGTGTGGCTGTAGAGTCTTGTTGCTACGACTATGGTGGTCAGAACATTAAATATTTTAAGTGTTCTTGCCGCTGTGCTGATACAAGACTGCATGAACACATGCACAGTACACATGTCCACTGCAGGACACACCTGTGACCTGTGTCTTGTGTTGCATGGTTGCAACCTGAAACTTTACCTGCTGGCAGCTTGTTTGTATCTCAATCAGTTGATGGAGGGTTGAGCTTCCAACACTACTTATATTAACCCCACTCGGGTTTAATAGTTCACAGTGAAATGTGGTCATAAGTTCCTATTCGACCAGTTTATTGCTGCCCGCAGCCGCAGTCTTGCTGCCCGCAGCCGCAGTCTTGCTGCCCGCAGCCGCAGTCTTGCTGCCCGCAGCCGCAGTCTTGCTGCCCGCAGCCGCAGTCTTGCTGCCCGCAGCCGCAGTCTTGCTGCCCGCAGCCGCAGTCATGCGGCTGCGGGCAGAAGGTTGCCTGTTTCCTCTTGGTGCAAGATAAGACAAAATAAGATTTTGTTAATATTTTTAACCCGGGGGAGTGTTAGCCACCCTAGATAACCCAAGGAAGTCAGTGTCATCGAGGACTGTCTTATTTCCATTGTGGTCCTTCAGTCTTGCTCCACACCAGTCGACTAACACCCAGGTACCTACTTACTTGCTAGGTGAGCAGGGACAGCAGGTGTAAAGAAACACGCCCAGTGTTTCCACCCGGCCGGGGATCCACCACGAGAGCTTTTCCTACCAGGCCACGGAACACCGTATATTTCTAGTTCTTATGACGTCTAAGATTATCTAGGACGTGTACCAATCATGTATAACATGTAAACAATCTTTTGGGAGATTGTGGATGTTGTAGATAAAACCCGTGGTGCCTTTCCGTGGAAATTATGTAATGATCCAGTTATATTTCTTAGATTTCCTAACAGAAGAGTGAAGATTCGTAAATACATGATTATGTCACATTGTTCTTTGAGCTCATTCAACACTTGCTCTATGTCTGACTCTAGCACGCTGTTATTGTACAGTATACACCTGGGGTCTGACACTTGAGTATTTTCATGTGTACAAGTATCAATTAGGACTCTGCTACTAGCGTTATTAGTATCTTCATAACTTAGATGTATTATTGATTCTATATGGGCTAGGAGCTTTCTCTGCATATTTCCCATCTTGATTTTTCTCGCCAGCCTTGAAATGAGCTGCTAGCACAGAAATATATTAGATAGTAGACCGCAAGTGTTTTAATGAGTATTATCACTGACCTGACTCTTGCTCTGAAACTTAAAGTGACCCAACCTGCCATCTTCCTGACCATTAATAAGTTTACTTCGTTATGTTCAACGAATGACAGGTCATCTGGCACTTTTCTACGTCTTTTACCTCCTTCATTCGTTCTCTGTAAAAGTCTTCCTATTTATTATATCCTGTCTTCGTTGTTGAGTCCTTCCTTCTTCCCCTATCAGAACAATTTTGATTTTTTGAAAGTTTGTATTGGTACACCACAACATAACTCTGCTCTTGTAACTACACACATTGAAGACGGTACATCGCCAGCATAACTCTGCTCTTGTAACTACACACACTGAAGACGGTACACCACAACATAACTCTGCTCTTGTAACTACAGACACTGAAGACGGTACACCACAACATAACTCTGCTCTTGTAACTACAGACACTGAAGACGGTACACCACAACATAACTCTGCTCTTGTAACTACAGACACTGAAGACGGTACACCACAACATAACTCTGCTCTTGTAACTACACACACTGAAGACGGTACACCACAACATAACTCTGCTCTTGTAACTACACACATTGAAGACGGTACACCACAACATAACTCTGCTCTTGTAACTACAGACATTGAAGACGGTACACCACAACATAACTCTGCTGTTGTAACTACACACATTGAAGACGGTACATCGCCAGCATAACTCTACAGTTGTAACTACACACATTGAAGACGGTACATCGCCAGCATAACTCTACAGTTGTAACTACACACATTGAAGACGGTACATCGCCAGCATAACTCTACAGTTGTAACTACACACATTGAAGACGGTACATCGCCAGCATAACTCTGTTCCTGTAACTACAGACACTGAAGACGGTACACCACAACATAACTCTGCTCTTGTAACTACACACATTGAAGACGGTACACCACAACATAACTCTGCTGTTGTAACTACACACACTGAAGACGGTACACCACAACATAACTCTGCTCTTGTAACTACACACATTGAAGACGGTACACCACAACATAACTCTGCTGTTGTAACTACAGACACTGAAGACGGTACATCACAACATAACTCTACTGTTATAACTACACACATTGAAGACGGTACATCACAACATAACTCTGCTCTTGTAACTACAGACACCTCCAGTCCTATAAGAAACTTTGTTCATATCTATAATTTGTGAGCAGCTTCCGAGGCGACTTTCATGCTTATTTTGGTATCATCCGAAGACGATAACACAGTGAGAGGCAGTGTATTTGTCTATCATGGTTGAAGACGATAACACAGTGAGGTACAGTGTATTTGTCTATCATGGTTGAAGACGATAACACAGTGAGGGGTAGTGTATTTGTCTATCATGGTTGAAGACGATAACACAGTGAGGTACAGTGTATTTGTCTATCATGGTTGAAGACGATAACACAGTGAGGTACAGTGTATTTGTCTATCATGGTTGAAGACGATAACACAGTGAGGGGCAGTGTATTTGTCTATCATGGTTGAAGACGATAACACAGTGAGGTACAGTGTATTTGTCTATCATGGTTGAAGACGATAACACAGTGAGGGGCAGTGTATTTGTCTATCATGGTTGAAGACGATAACACAGTGAAGTACAGTGTATCTATCATGGTTGAAGACTCATTACTGCGCCTCATGGTACTCCATATTTTTACTTCGTAGACACTGAATTTTATCACAAATTTTAATATATATTCCCTGACGTTTTTTGTAATAGATTGTGGTCTTGTGTAGTCCATCACTCCATTGGTCATATTTGCCAAATGTGTTTGAAAAATCTGTGTAAATGATGTATGGAATTTTTACATTCTTCTAGTGCCTCTTGATGCTATCGCAGTGAGCTAATTTTTCAACACGTTGGGTAAAAGGAGCTTGACAAAGCTCTTGGAGAGCGAAACGTTGCCACAGTATAATGTCACATTAGTTGCACTTGTGTCCTTGTACCTCACATTATCGGTAATTCCACCCAAATTATTACTATTTTTTTAACAGGCAGGATATTCCAAGACCGAACCTCTTTTAACCTGAGCTGTGTAATTAATATCTTTCCATAATACTGCAGGTTTGTCTTCTTAACATTCAAGTTTCTTCACAATATTTTGAGGTTAGTCTTCTCTCTTTTCCCTTCAATCTGCTGCCTATAATCTAGAGTAAAAATATTTTCTAAGCTTCCACAGTATCTAGAACCTCAGAATGTAAACCCCTTTTTAATGAACCGGGATCAGTCACCAGGATGTTAACTTCCTCTTAACAGACTACGATTTGTACTATCCTTAATATTATTGGTGCTAATATCCTTAATATTATTGGTGCTAATATCCTTAATATTATTGGTGCTAATATCCTTAATATTATTGGTGCTAATATCCTTAATATTATTGGTGCTAATATCCTTAATATTATTAGTGCTAATATCCTTAATATTATTGTGCTAATATCCTTAATATTATTGGTGTTAATATCCTTAATATTATTGGTGCTAATATCCTTAATATTATTGGTGCTAATATCCTTAATATTATTGGTGCTAATATCCTTAATATTATTGGTGCTAATATCCTTAATATTATTGGTGCTAATATCCTTAATATTATTGGTGCTAATATCCTTAATATTATTGGTGCTAATATCCTTAATATTATTGGTGCTAATATCCATACTATAATTGGTGTTAATATCCATGCTATAATTGGTGCTAACATCCATACTATAATTGGTGCTAATATCCATAATATAATTGGTGCTGATATCCATACTATAATTGGTGCTAATATCCATGCTATAATTGGTGGTAATATCCATATATAATTGGTGGTAATATCCATACTATAATTGGTGCTAATATCCATATATAATTGGTGGTAATATCCATGCTATAATTGGTGCTAATATCCATACTATAATTGGTGCTAATATCCATACTATAATTGGTGCTAATATCCATGCTATAATTGGTGGTAATATCCATACTATAATTGGTGGTAATATCCATACTATAATTGGTGCTAATATCCATACTATAATTGGTGCTAATATCCATGCTATAATTGGTGGTAATATCCATACTATAATTGGTGGTAATATTCATATATAATTGGTGGTAATATCCATGCTATAATTGGTGGTAATATCCATGCTATAATTGGTGCTAATATACATGCTATAATTGGTGCTAATATCCATATATAATTGGTGCTAATATCCATACTATAATTGGTGCTAATATCCATATATAATTGGTGGTAATATCCATATATAATTGGTGCTAATATCCATATATAATTGGTGGTAATATCCATATATAATTGGTGGTAATATCCATACTATAATTGGTGGTAATATCCATACTATAATTGGTGGTATCATTTATATAGATGGTATTACTATCGTGCATGGAGTGGTTCACGACATCAATGGGATATTAGTCTCGTGGTATAGTATACACAGCTGCACAATATTTATCTCACTCTCTGGATTTCGCTAAATGCTTTCTAGTTCTCTGTGTACGATCTTTCTTTTAGTAGGGGGATTAAAAAGTTGGATTTTCATTTATTTTGCATATAAAAAAAAGCGCATTGCAGGTTTTCCTAATTTTTAAAATTGCTTGACTTTCCTCTGTCTGGTATGACTGTAAGATTTGTTATACAGGTTAGTTAACTTAGTCTTTACCAGGGTAATCTTATGCTTTCTTTCTTTATATATATATATATATATATATATATATATATATATATATATATATATATATATATATATATATATATATATCTTATGTCAACAAAGATACTTAAGTTGGGCACATATGTCCCACTTATCCATTTGTTCACTTATCCACTTGTTCACTTCATGATGTCTCTACCCACTGTTCTACGTCTTTTAGGAGAGTGTAAGTTCAAGACTCTCTACCTAAGTGTGACAAATTCCGTATTCAGTGGATTATTTTTGTCATCCTTCTCTTTATGATCTCCACTACAGACTTTGTAAGCTTCAGTCTGTGACTGTTGTGCGATACTGTTGTGCGATACTGTTGTGCGATACTGTTGTGCGATATATATACTAATTATGGCTTCCACAGTTCCTCTGTGTGTAGAGGTTTGCAAAGAGCGAAACGTTGTCACGATACGTGCGATACAAACAAAAGTGTATTTGTGAAACGCTATAAGTTATAACGTATGAACTGCAACAAGCTAGCAGGGAGAGGCTCCACCTGGCTATCAGCTGCAACAAGCTAGCAGGGAGAGGCTCCACCTGGCTATCAGCTGCAACAAGCTAGCAGGGAGAGGCTCCACATGGCTATCAGCTGCAACAAGCTAGCAGGGAGAGGCTCCACCTGGCTATCAGCTGCAACAAGCTAGCAGGGAGAGACTCCACCTGGCTATCAGCTGCAACAAGCTAGCAAGGAGAGGCTCCACCTGGCTATCAGCTGCAACAAGCTAGCAGGGAGAGGCTCCATCTGGCTATAAGCTGCAACAAGCTAGCAGGGAGAAGCTCCATCTGGCTATCAGCTGCAACAAGCTAGCACGGAGAAGCTCCATCTGGCTATCAGCTGCAACAAGCTAGCACGGAGAAACTACATCTGGCCATCAGCTGCAACAAGTTAGCAGGGAGAGGCTCCATCTGGATATCAGCTGCAACAAGCTAGCACGGAGAAGCTCCATCTGGCTATCAGCTGCAACAAGCTAGCACGGAGAAACTCCATCTGGCTATCAGCTGCAACAAGTTAGCAGGGAGAGGCTCCATCTGGCTATCAGCTGCAACAAGCTAGCACGGAGAAGCTCCATCTGGCTATCAGCTGCAACAAGACAGCAGGGAGAGGCTGTATCTGGCTATCAGCTGCAACAAGCTAGCAGGGAGAGGCTCCATCTGGCTATCAGCTGCAACAAGCTAGCACGGAGAAGCTCCATCTGGCTATCAGCTGCAACAAGACAGCAGGGAGAGGCTCCATCTGGCTATCAGCTGCAACAAGTTAGCAGGGAGAGGCTCCATCTGGCTATCAGCTGCAACAAGCTAGCACGGAGAAGCTCCATCTGGCTATCAGCTCCAACAAGCTAGCACGGAGAAGCTCCATCTGGCTATCAGCTGCAACAAGCTAGCACGGAGAAGCTCCATCTGGCTATCAGCTGCAACAAGCTAGCACGGAGAAGCTCCATCTGGCTATCAGCTGCAACAAGCTAGCAGGGAGAGGCTCCATCTGGCTATCAGCTATCCTCATAATTCGCGTCAGTCAAGAACCATATTATTCTTGTTCAATAGACTACATATCATCCTCACGTTGCATGATTCTCTAGATTGCAACCTGATAATCTGTGCATGATTCCACATTAATGAGGTTAATTGCACTTGCAATGTCTCTAATTACTCTTCATTGTTGATGGAGATAAACATTTGCAAGAACAAGCAGCAGATGAAGAAATATTTGCGTGTTATTAATAAAATTCGGTGATTTTATTTATATTTTTTTCCCATTAAAATGTAGTTTAGAGAACAAGTTTTATGGAAAATTATGATGATTTGTGTGTTTTTGAAAAAAAATAAAATCTTTAGCGTATTGTACTTAAAATTTGAAACGTTAGAAAACGCCTCAACATTTTGTTCACAGCTTAGGAATATTTATTTTTCAGACCATGGTGTATGTGTGGGGACACTTGACGTGGTGTTTGTGTGGGGACACTTGACGTGGTGTATGTGTGGGGACACTTGACGTGGTGTATGTGTGGGGACACTTGACGTGGTGTATGTGGGGGGACATTTGACGTGGTGTATGTGTGGGGACACTTGACGTGGTGTATGTGTGGGGATACTTGACGTGGTGTATATGTGGGGGACACTTGACGTGGTGTATGTGTGGGGCACTTGACGTGGTGTATGTGTGGGGACACTTGACGTGGTGTATGTGTGGGGACATTTGACGTGGTGGGTGTGTGAGGGACACTTGACGTGGTGTATGTGTGGGGGACACTTGACGTGGTGTATGTGTGGGGATACTTGACGTGGTGTATGTGTGGGGATACTTGACGTGGTGTATGTGTGGGGACACTTGACGTGGTGTATGTGTGGGGATACTTGACGTGGTGTATATGTGGGGACACTTGACGTGGTGTATGTGTGGGGCACTTGACGTGGTGGGTGTGTGGGGGACACTTGACGTGGTGTATGTGTGGGGACACTTGACGTGGTGTATGTGTGGGGACACTTGACGTGGTGTATGTGTGGGGATACTTGACGTGGTGTATATGTGGGGACACTTGACGTGGTGTATGTGTGGGGGCACTTGACGTGGTGTATGTGTGGGGGCACTTGACGTGGTGGGTGTGTGGGGGACACTTGACGTGGTGTATGTGTGGGGACACTTGACGTGGTGGGTGTGTGGGGACACTTGACGTGGTGTATGTGTGAGGGACACTTGACTTTGTGTATGTGTGGGGATACTTGACGTGGTGTATGTGTGAGGGACACTTGACGTGGTGTATGTGTGGGGGCACTTGACGTGGTGTATGTGTGAGGACACTTGACGTGGTGTATGTGTGGGGGACACTTGACGTGGTGGGTGTGTGGGGACACTTGACGTGGGGGTTTTCATACCTAATGGTTATTATATCTCTCAAGCGAGGGATTTTTAGCAGATCTGTAAAGAGAATGTTTAACTATCACTACTACTACTACTACTACTACTACTACTACTACTACTACTACTACTACTACTACTACTACTACTAATTCTTCTTCTTCTTGAAACTTCCTCAAGTTCTTGAATAATATGTTAAGACACTGGAGCCAGGGTGGGCGACGACAGTCGCTAGACGTGGTGAAGTGGCCCTGGTGAAGTGGCCCTGGTGAAGTGGCCCTCGAAGTGTGGCCATTCTGAGTTTATTCTATAGTGCTAATATTCGTTTGAGTAACCTAATTTCTCAATTTTTGCATGATGTGGCGAGTTGCACTTCTCAGTCGCCACATCTATGGCGACTGAGAAGTTTGTGCTCCAGAGAGCAAAGGATGTGAATGGAAACATCTAAGACATCTTTACTGCCGATGTTTCAGTCCCGTGACCACTTAAAATACACAGAAAGTGATCGTGGTACGAGGATCTAAACGTCTTTAATATAGTTGCAGTAAGTATCTGCTCATTTCCCTCAATTTCGACCTTCATTTGCATTCTTACTGCATAATGTAAGACTGCTGTACAAGCCAGTGGATGCTCAGTAAATAGACCTTCAACTAACCAAGACCAGTGTCACGAGGCCCTTGTCATCTTTCCTGACGAACAAAACACTACTGTACTTCTGTAATGGTGGTGGTAGAAGTGGTAGTGATGGTATACTTGGTAGTGATGGTGGTAGGGGTGGTGGTGACACGAGTGCTGGTGGAGGTATGGATGAGGGTGGTAGATTGGTGGTGGTGGTAGAGGTGGTGGTGGTAGTGGTGTTGGTGGTAGAGGTGGTGGTGGTAGAGGTGGTGGTGGTGGTGGTAGTGGTGGTGGTGGTAGAGGTGGTGGTGGTAGAGGTGGTGGTGGTGGTGGTAGAGGTGGTGGTGGTGGTGGTAGAGGTGGGTGGTGGTGGTGGTAGAGGTGGTGGTGGTAGAGGTGGTGGTGGTGGTGGTAGAGGTGGTGGTGGTAGTGGTAGGGAAGAAACCTGTTTACGTCAGAGTCTTGCAATATCTCCCTGGATGCTGGAGCTGATGACTGCGATGGTATGCTCAGATATGCTGCCCTCCCCCACAACACATATGCTGCCTTCCCCCGACAACATAATATATATATATATATATATATATATATATATATATATATATATATATATATATATATATATATATATATATATATATAAATAAAGATATTGAATTATTTACCAAACTGAGCAGGCCAGGGTTCGACCCCACGACACATTGTCCCGCCTCAAGAGACAACACAACGTACGTGTCACCTTATCCACTCCGCCATCGATCCTACAGACAACATGAGACTAGCGAACTAGTCTTGTTTCATGTTGCGAGGACACTCGTGGCAGTGGATGCTCAAGGATTAATTTCAGCCTCCTCCTGTTTGAATACCCACCTCAACAAGCAGTCTATATGTTGTCGGGGGAAGGCAGTATATATGTCGTCCTGGATTAGTTTTAAATAATGCTTGTAAATTTAGCTTATTTCGCAAACCGTTGAGCATTCTAACATACCTAGAAGCTGTCTGACATACCTTGAACGCCAGCCTGGTGCCCCAGGTATGGCAGACAATATTCAGTGTTTACTGGACGCTCATACTTATGTGGGGGTCTGGCTGCCTGGTGTAGTACTGTGTTCTTTGATGCAGTGTGTGCCGGTTCGAGTCCTTGTCTGGTCTAGCAGTTTACACAGTTCTTCTCTCAGAACCCAAACAGAGAGATGTCTGGTACCGTTGCCTTCTAGATATCTGTCCCAGCAGTTTCTTCACCTCACCTCCCACTGTGTGTACTGTGTCCAGCACTCGCTGATGCACTTTTCCTCTTTGACTCTCCGGCAGTGCTGGTTATTCCATTAAGAATACCGTCCTAAATCTTTAGTTCAGGTCCTGGCAGACTTCTTGGTCATTCCTAGTGAGCTTACTTCCTTCCTTCACTCTTATTACCACTTTCTTTAGGGCCCCGGTGGCCTGGTGGTTAAAGCTCTAGCTTCACACACGGAGGGCCCGGGTTCGATTCCCGGCGGGGTGGAAACATTTCGACGTGTTTCCTTACACCTGTTGCCATGTTCACCTAGCTGCAAATAGGTATTTGGGTGTTAGTCGTCTGGTGTGGGTCGCATCCTGGGGGACAAGATTGAGGACCCCAATGAAATTAAGACAGACAGTCCTCGATGAGGCACTGGCTTTCTTGGGTTATCCTGGGTGGCTAACACTCCGGGGTTAAAAATCCGAAGAAATCTTATCTTATTGTTCACTCTTGTCTTCTCTCTGGTGGGGTTGTGTAGCAACTTTGCTTCAGATTTGCTTTTCGTTGCTGTTATTCTCACATCGTTGTTCACCTTCTCTTCTTATCAACACTTGTTTATTTCCTTCTCTTCTGCTTGCTTCCCTGTTCTCTTGTGTTATTTGTTTCCTATATTTCTTCCATGTTTTTGTACTTTTACCTTTCTCCTGACTGCACCTCTGAATGAGCCATGGTCTCACTATGCACCTCTGAATGAGCCATGGTCTCACTATGCACCTCTGAATGAGCCATGGTCTCACTATGCACTTCTGGGTGAGCCATTGTCTCACTATGCACTTCCGGGTGAACCATGGTCTCACTATGCACCTCTGAATGAGCCATGGTCTCACTATGCGCCTCTGGGTGAACCATGGTCTCACTATGCACCTCTGAATGAGCCATAGTCTCACTATGCACCTCTGAATGAGCCATGGTCTCACTATGCACCTCTGAATGAGCCATGGTCTCACTATGCACCTCTGAATGAGCCATAGTCTCACTATGCACCTCTGAATGAGCCATGGTCTCACTATGCACCTCTGGGTGAACCATGGTCTCACTATGCACCTCTGAATGAGCCATAGTCTCACTATGCACCTCTGAATGAGCCATGGTCTCACTATGCACCTCTGAATGAGCCATGGTCTCACTATGCACCTCTGGGTGAACTATGGTCTCACTCTGAACCTCAAGATGAACCATGGGCCTCACTATGTGGTGGTAGACACCATGTCTGCCACCACACAAGTGGTCTTAATATCAAGAACCATGCTGGTCTAAGACCATACAAACTATTGCTTAAACACGCAACGTTAAGATCACCCCGTCAGATAAATTCCAGAAGTCTGGTTGTTATGTGATTATCCTGGAGCTTCTCTCAGCATACAAATTGCAAGATAACTTGTAGGTACGGGGATTTAAACGTGGCATATATTATAATGTTGGTTAGCTGTGGGTGGCGCTTTGGTTAGCTTGGGTGGGGCTGGAAGGTAGCTGGGTGGGTGAACGTTCGTGTCTAACCTTGCCTACAAAGACCTCGGTAAGACATTTTTGTACTCTATAATACTAATTAATAATAATATTAATAATAATTTTATGGGAGAATACTCAGTAGGTGTTGCAAATTTAGCTGCAGAACAGAATATTAAGGTACAGAGCACTATGGTGGTACAGTGAACACCAGTAGGTCCACCATGGACCACACACACGACAGGTCCACCATGGACCACACGGTCCACTACGGACCACACAAACGACAGGTCCACCATGGACTACAGGTCAGGTTCACCATGGACCACAGACCGGTCCACCATAGACCACACGTCACACAAATCACTATAAACGAGCATTTTTCGACATATTTTTTTTACACAATTTGTTAATTTTCTTAAGTGTGAATTCCGTTTCTTAAGACGGTAAGAGTTACAAGAGTGACTAAGGACCAGCTCTTAACACTCTCAGATCACAACCCGGTAAGAGTTACAAGAGTGACTAAGGACCAGCTCTTACACTCTCAGATCACAACCGGCAGTTTCCTTCGAAATGCTGCTCAATAAATTTTTCTCCTTCGTAACATTACAGAAATTAAGTATTTGTTACACTCGTTTAGGTTAACGAATATTAACGAATATTACCCGAGGATAACGAGACACGAACATGGGTTTTTTTTTCTTGCGTTGAATTTTTTTTTAGAATGGGCTTTATTCTGGGTGTTTCAAATTAATGGCCTCAATTTCAAAGTGTATTTCACGATCGTTCTGAAACATCTTGTATTATGAAATGAAAAAAATGGGGAGGCGTTCAATGCTTCTAAGTTTATCTAAGCACAATAGATCAAAGAGAAAAACGGAATTGAGTTAAAAAAATATTACGCTAGTTAAGTTAGGTTTCTAAGTTAGGTTACGTTTCCAAGTTAGGTTACGTTTCTAAGTTAGGTTAGGTTAGGTTTCTAAGTTAGGTTACGTTTCTAAGATAGGTTAGGTTTCTAAGTTAGGTTACGTTTCTAAGTTAGGTTAGGTTTTTAAGTTAGGTTAGGTTAGCTTACGTTAGGTTAGCTTTCTAAGTTAGGTTAGGTTAGATTTCTAAGTTAGGTTAGGTTAGCTTTCTAAATTAGGTTAGGTTAGGTTTCCAAATTTTAGCCCCAAAAATAAAAATCTTTATCATTGTCAATGGAAAAAAAATAATCTCTATCATGCTGGTAAAGAATTTTTTGGAAAAGTTTAACGAGAGTTTTAACGAAGAAAGCTGTTCTAGCTTCGTTGAAACTGTTATAGTGAATAATTTCGCCTGTTTACGAATTGTTAAAAGCATACCCAGGAAATAAGATACACGTGTAATAAGCTACGTATTTTAGTTATATATGTACTTTGGATGTCAGAAAATGCTTCTGAATTCTCGAAATATGCAATAATATTACAGCACATTTTTCTTATTTTTTTTTATATCACGTATTTTTAACTTCGGCCAAAATAAAAAACTAGACAGAACAACGTTGTTTTGAGGAAAAATTCTCCTCAGTGTCAAAGACGAAGTAGAAATGATAATTACGCAGTGAACTTAGACACAAGTTCTGACACTGTTCTTCACGGTGATCCTCACAAGTTATTGAGAAGTTGTTGTGTGTGCGATTCTCACAGACCATAACAATCATATATTTGCACCGTGTCTATAATTCTGACTCTCACAGACCATAACAACCATATATTTGCACCGTGTCTATAATTCTGACTCTCACAGACCATAACAATCACATATTTGCACCGTGTCTATAATTCTGACTCTCACAGACCATAACAATCACATATTTGCACCGTGTCTATAATTCTGACTCTCACAGACCATAACAACCATATATTTGCACCGTGTCTATAATCTTGACTCTCACAGACCATAACAATCATATATTTGCACCGTGTCTATAATTCTGACTCTCACAGACCATAACAATCATATGTTAGCACAGAACAATGATATTTTAGCGGTCTTGTACTGGAATATTGACTGTTCTGGAGTCTACTTGAAGGAGTAGACTAATATTACTGTCACGAGGGATATGGTTATCAAACAGATAGATAAACTGAAGCAAAATAAGTCCCCGGGACCCGACGAGTTGTTTTCCAGGGTGCTTAAGGAATGCAAAATGGAACTTAGTCAGCCATTAACGAATGTGTTTAATACGTCCATCCTAACTGGTGTTGTGCCAGAGATGTGGAAGATGGCTAGTGTAGTTCCTATATTCAAATCAGGGGATAAGTCCATTCCATCAAATTACCGTCCAATAAGCCTCACGTCTATAGTAGGCAAATTATTAGAGTCAATTATAGCTGATATTATCGGAAGTCACCTTGAAGAACATAATTTGATTAATGAATCTCAGCATGGGTTTACGAGAGGTCGTTCCTGCCTGACAGATTTACTGACGTTTTTCAATAAAACATTTGAGGCAGTAGACAGTGATAAAGAATATGATATAGTTTACTTGGATTTCGGTGGGGCCTTCGATAGAGTACCTCACAGGAGACTCTTAAGAAAGGTGGCAGCTCATGGTATGGGAGGTGAGGTTCTAGCATGGATAGAGGCATGGCTTACCAATGGAAAGAAGAGAGTTTCCATTAATGGGGTCAAATCTGAGTGGGGATTTGTCACTGGTGGCGTTCCACAAGGATCAGTTTTGGGCCCATTGTTGTTCATGGTTTACATTAGTGACCTTGATGAGGGAATTGCAGGTGATATGAGTAAGTTTGCTGATGATACGAGGATAGGCCGTATAATTCATTCTGAGGAGGATACCAGTGAACTCCAGGAGGATTTGGATAAAATAATGTCTTGGTCTGAAAAGTGGCAGATGAAGTTCAATGTGGACAAGTGTAAGGTGCTAGTCGTTGGTAATGAAAATATCCCTCGAATTTATAAACTGGGTGAAGTTGAGCTTGATCATGCAGAATGTGAAAAGGACTTGGGAGTCATGGTAAGCAGAAATCTAAAGCCAAGACAGCGGTGCCTAGGTGTGCGCGGTGGGGCTAACAGTTACTAGGATTTATTTCAAGAAGTGTGAGCAACAGAGGTCCAAGAGTTATTTTACAGCTCTATACATCACTAGTGGGACCTCATTTGGATTGTGGAGCTCAGTTTTGGTCTCCTTACTGCGGGATGGATATGGGTTCATTGGAGAACATACAAAGAAGAATGACTAAAATGATTTACAGTATAAGAAATCTCCCGTATGAAGATAGACTTAGAGCATTGAATCTCCACTCTCTGGAGAGACGTAGAATGAGGGGAGATATCATCGAGGTGTACGGGTGGATGATGGGCGTGAACAAGGGATATATTAATAAAATACTGAGGATATCGAACCAAGTAAGAACGAGAAATAACGGATTTAAATTGGATAAATTTAGATTTAGAAAGGACATAGGCAAGTACTGGTTTTCGAACAGAGTTGTAGATGCGTGGAACAATCTTCCGATTAGGGTGATAGAGGCTAGGACCTTGGGTGGCTTTAAAAAGAGATTGGACAAATATATGAGTGGGAGGGGCTGGGTTTGATTAGTGTCGTGAGTACAGGAGTAAATTCTTAGGTAGTGGTGGTTTTGATAAGGACCTGCCTTGTATGGGCCAGTAGGCCTTCTGCAGTGTTCCTCCATTCTTATGTTCTTATGATACGTCATTATTGACGGCAAGGTGCTGAAATATATATGAAATATTTTGTTATAGAATATAGACATTTTGTCCATTTGTTCTGTGAAGTAGACACAAGAGAGTTTTATAACGTAATGTAATATTCGTTAATGCTTTTAGAGTCAACACATTCTTCGTTGTTTTTCGTAGATTATAACGTTGTTTCAAGTTTCATTCTCCTATGGGAGCATTGCTTGTGTATTATAACGAGATAACGCAATGTATATACACAGAGAGGTGTATATCTCTCTGTGTATATACACAGAGAGGTGTATATATAAGTATATATTTACTTTAATCGCAATTTTATATATATTAAATCTAAGCCTAAAGTTTAACTTCGACTATACAGAAAAGTTGAGGCAAGTTTGAAAAGCTAACTGGCAAGACAACGACTGAGTGAATGATGGTGGAAGTGTTTCAACGTTTTTTTTTCGGTTATTCCACCTCGGTGGCAGACAGCCGGCGTGTCAAAAAAAAAAAAATTCTGGGGGAATTTAAAAAAAAATATTCATACAGGTTCCTTACATCACAATGTTCAGAATGAACTTTAACATATTCATGAACTCATTTCCATTCATTAACTTCGAATTTACTTTCACAAATCAACATATTATTGCTACTTTCTTTTAAATAGCGTTGATCCTCTGCCTTGTAACCATGGTTGGTTAATGGAGGTTTAAAGCCTATCGACTACACGAGGGTCATTGAGTCTATGGTTCTTCCTGGACATTATCTAGCCAGGTTGTGTCCACGTGATCAATATTGCAAAGCTATAATTTCGTATTCTACCTCTCTGAAAGCCTTTGAAAAATCCACATAGGATTTCGTTTCCATAAATCCATTAGGGATTTTTTTTTTGGCGAGACAGAGATAGTTAAGTGTCTTTTTTTCGGCTCTCCCTCCACCCTGGCCTCCCTCCCTCCACCCTGGCCTCCCTTCCTCCCTCCCTGGCGTCCCTCCCTCCACCCTGGTCTCCCTCCCTCCACCCTGGCCTCTCTCCCTCCACCCTAGTCTCCCTCCCTCCACCCTGGTCTCCCTCACACTAGCGGCACCATCACAGGTCTCAGGCTAGCTGCTTCTATCCTCATATGGTCTGCTGGTAATTAACGATTAGCTACAACTATTCCACCCATGACCATCCTTATGCCCTCCCTCCCTCCCTTCTCTCTCTTTCTCACAAAAGTTTTACGTTATTTACAAGAACTGTTACCTGCGTCAACTGAAAGTTTTTTTTCATTACGAGACATGCAAATAGGAAGTAGGAGGAAGGTGGAGCCATCTGTTGGCCAGCGACTCATTCGGTCACCTGATTTCCTTTCATCGATGTCATTATGCTGAGCGAACATGTTCCAGACTCGAGTCAGTATGATTTCATTTATTTTATTCCTAGGATAAGTGATGTTCTTGGGAAGGGTGTAGTTGTTTGTTGACCGTCTTGTTGCACAGAAGCTGTCTTCTCTCTGTCCACGGAGTGGAGACAAGATTGATGCCATAACAACACTGGTCTTGTACATAACATTAAGTCCATCTACATCCCTCCAGTGTTGAAGGCTCTGCTGAAATGATAGATCTGTCCAGGCTGGGTCCAGACGAGAGATAAGGCATCTTGCTATGTTCTCTATTCTGTCCAGACGAGAGATGAGGCATCTTGCTCTGTTCTCTATTCTGTCAAGTCGTAGATGAGACAGCATGGGGGGTCAGGCAATCCAAGAAAGTGGAGCATACTCAAGGTGTGAGCGCACTTGTGCTTCGTACAGGATCTTGCAGCCTCTACTATCGAGCAGATGGCCGCCTTGTTTGCAAGATTTACTACGTGGTTCTTCATAGTTTGGAATCAAATTTCTCCCCAAGGATATCGACCTCATCCCTGGGTTCCAACACTCTCCCATTCATTCTTAACACTGCTCCAGCATTAACATCATGGTGCCTAGAGACCATCATTTGTGTTTTCTCGGGAGCAAATATGATCTACCATCGTTCCCAAAGGCTTATATAGCTGTTAGCTGGTAACTAAAGTAACTGAGATCAGCTGGCATAAGTAAATGTCAGAGTACAGTCGTCTGCATATGCATGGAATTCTGTGACGCGTTGAAGAAGGCCATTAAAGTAGACATTCCATAATAATGGCCCAAGTACACTTCTCAGTAGAATGCTTGCACAGATTGTCTTGTTGACTCAGTCCCGTTGAGAACTACTCTTGTAGATAAATGGTTCAGAGAACCAACAAGTTGATAAATTAGACACATATGCAACACATATGCAATACCCAAGTGTTGCATATGTGTCTAATTTATCAGAACTACTCTTAGAGATCCACCTTGAAGGTAATCACTGAGGAGACAGTGCAGAGCCAGAGACTCCCAGTGCTTGCAGTTTTGCCAAGAGTTCCTGGTGTCATACTCGGTGGAAAGCATCACCAATGTCCACTGCTACTACACAGCTGATTCTGAATTTGTTCAGCGGCTGATGCCACATAGTGGAGAAGTTTAACAGCTGATCAGAAATAGAGTGACCTTTTGTGAAGCCATTTTGACGGTCACAAAGAAGCGAGTAGTAAACAAATCATACCACGGGTGGGGTTCGAACCCGCGAGTAGTAGTTGGATAAAGGCTGTTACCTGCCGTGAGATTACTGTCTCAAGAATATTGCCAGTGATTGACAGGAGTGACACTGGTCTGTTGTTGCTGATTTCCACTCTGCTCTTCTTGTAAACAGCGACTGTATTTGCCTCTTTCCACAGAGATTATTTACATTGTGCTAGGTAGTGCTGAAAGATGCCAGTTAGAGGTGATGCTGGTAGTGCTGAAAGATGCCAGTTAGAAGTGATGCTGGTAGTGCTGAAAGATGCCAGTTAGAGGTGATGCTGGTAGTGCTGAAAGATGCCAGTTAGAGGTGATGCTGGTAGTGCTGAAAGATGCCAGTTAGAGGTGATGCTGGTAGTGCTGAAAGATGCCAGTTAGAGGTGATGCTGGTAGTGCTGAAAGATGCCAGTTAGAGGTGATGCTGGTAGTGCTGAAAGATGCCAGTTAGAGGTGATGCTGGTAGTGCTGAAAGATGCCAGTTAGAGGTGATGCTGGCTGCTCTGCACATCTACTCAGCAATCTTGGGCTCAACTTATCTGGGCTTACAGCCTTTACTTGGTCCAGTGAATTTAGGAAAAAAATCAGTTCATTCTGTTACCTCTCTCTCTCTCTTCTTTTCTCTCCCTTTCTCTCCCTCTCTCCCTCTCTCCCTCCGTCCTGGCTCCCAACAACATTACATCGTTACATCTTGTTCTTGTTGTGCTTTTAACTGTTAATTAAATTTTCTTTGTTGTAGCTGTTAATATTGTTGTTGTTAACGTTGTTAATGTTGTTGTTGTTAACGTTGTTAATGTTGTTGTTGTTAACAATGTTATTGACATTTTCTACTATCACAGTCAATGAGAGGCACCCGGGTTTGTTGCGAGGTAGAGGAGGAGCACGGTACCTCCAACTCCTTGGATCAAAAGGTCTTCGCTAGTATCAAGGCGTTGAGGGGTGTTGTTGCAGGCAAGAGTTTAAACAGTCTGCCAGGGGTCGCCGCCCCCGTGGCCCCGGGGCGGGGGTCGCCGCCCCCGTGGCCCCGGGGCGGGGGGGATAACCCCAACAAATAAAAAATAGATGTTAAGGATGTTTTTATCCACTCAGAAGTCGTTCTTAATTAATTAGCAAAGTGAACAAGACTTTAATTTGATCCCAAACTAACCTAATTTAACCTGACCTAATTTAACCTGACCTAATTTAACCTGACCTAATTTAACCTGACCTAATTTAACCTGACCTAATTTAACCTGACCTAATTTAACCTGACCTAATTTAACCTGACCTAATTTAACCTGACCTAATTTAACCTGACCTAATTTAACCTGACCTAATTTAACCTGCTCTAATTTAACCTGACCTAACTTAACCTGATCTAATTTAGCTTGATCTAATTTAACTCTCTGGAGAAAGACACTTGTGTACAGTGTGTACAAGTGTAGTTAATTTAACCTAACCTAACCTAACCTAGCCTAACATAGCTTAACCTAGCCTAACATAGCTTAACCTAGCCTAACATAGCTTAACCTAGCCTAACATAGCTTAACCTAGCCTAACATAGCTTAACCTAGCCTAACATAGCTTAACCTAGCCTAACATAGCTTAACCTAGCCTAACATAGCTTAACCTAGCCTAACATAACTTAATGTAAGCTAACTTAACCTAACTTTACAGTAGAGGTCAATTTTGGTCAGTTATTCAAAGTTAACTAAAAAAATTAACACATAATTGGGTGTGGTTAACTGCCACAAAGAAGCAACTTACGTCTGGCAGTGCTACATTATTATTATCATGGATGAGCTCTAAAACCGTAGGGATTATACAGCGCCTGTTAGGGGGGAAGGTGGAAGGCATTCAAGATCGATCCAGGGAACTGGAGTACAGGTCCAATTCCCTGGATCAAGAGCCCCTCACCAGCATCAAGGAATTGACCAGTGTTACAAACATTGTCGATAAGAAATGGAAATTAGCGTAAAAATAATTGACTCCCGCCAAAAATAACATAACTCACGCCAAAAATAGTGTAACTCACGCCAAAAATAACATAACTCACGCCAAAAATAACGTAAATCACGCCAAAAATAACATAACTCACGCTAAAAATAACGTAACTCACGCCAAAAATAACGTAACTCACGCCAAAAATAACGTAACTCACGCTAAAAATAGTGTAACGGGACCAAAAATAACGTAACTCACGCCAAAAATAACGTAACTCACGCCAAAAAAAGTGTAACTCCCTCCAAAAATAATGTAACTCCCGCCAAAAATAATGTAACTCACGCCAAAAATAACGTAACTCACGCCAAAAATAACGTAACTCCTCCCAAAAATAGTGTAACTCCCGCCAAAAATAATGTAACTCCCGCCAAAAATAATGTAACTCCCGCCAAAAATAATGTAACTCCCGCCAAAAAGTAGGGAATGAGTTTTGGCGGGAGAGGAAAATTGTTGCCATATTTTACCTTAATTATGAACTTCCGGTTGTGATGTCACCCTGGCTGGCTGGCTCATGTTATTGTTGATAGACATGACGTTCATGTCTGACTGGTTATAAGTCATACTGGCTGCATGTCTGCTTGCCTGTCTACCTTACTGCTCTCCTGCTTATTTTCCTTCCTGCCTGCTTTCCTCCCTGCCTGCTTTCCTCCCTGTCTACTTTCCTCCCTGCCTTTTTTCCTCCCTGCCTGCTTTCCTCCCTGCCTACTTTCCTCCCTGCCTGCTTTTCTCCCTGCCTGCTTTCCTCCCTGTCTACTTTCCTCCCTGCCTTTTTTCCTCCCTGCCTGCTTTCCTCCCTGCCTACTTTCCTCCCTGCCTGCTTTTCTCCCTGCCTGCTTTCCTCCCTGCCTACTTTCCTCCCTGCCTGCTTTCCTCCCTGCCTGCTTTCCCTCCCTGCCTGCTTTCCTCCCTGCCTGCTTTCCTCCCTGCCTGCTTTCCTCCCTGCCTGCTTTCCTCCCTGCCTGCTTTCCTCCCTGCCTGCTTTCCTCCCTGCCTGCTTTCCTCCCTGCCTGCTTTCCTCCCTGCCTGCTTTCCTCCCTGCCTTCTTTCCTCCCTGCCTGCTTTCCTCCCTGCCTCTTTCCTCCCTGCCTCTTTCCTCCCTCCCTGCCTGCTTTCCTCCCTGCCTGCTTTCCTCCCTGCCTGCTTTCCTCCCTGCCTTCTTTCCTCCCTGCCTGCCAGATTCAGGGAGCAGTTTATTACCTTCAAATATAATTGTCTATATAGAAGAAAAAACTCACGTTCACATTGTATTATCTTCCTCCAAACTTCCGTCCATCACTGTACAGTGTAAGCAGTTCCTGTCTACAGTGTAAACAGTTCCTGTCTACAGTGTAAACAGTTGCTGGTGTTTGTGTCACAACATCTTAGAGGTTTCTTGTAGTTCCTGTGTCCTGAGACGCATTATAATCAGTGACAAAGATGTAACAATATGTACTAGACATGTATCTCTCACCTCGTGTACTGTATATGCCATCTTTATATCAACAATGTATCTCTCAAATCTTTTGTACCATATTATGTAATAAAACATACCTATTGGTAAAAAAAAAAAAATTAAAAGATGGGGTGGTAGGAGAAGTGGAATATTCAAATGGCATCAGGAAGAAATCCAAATATTCTTCCTTGAAGCCTTTTTATCCACTTCTCCGAGGCTATGGGTCCCACAATTTGTACCAGAGGTGGACCCCTATATATATATATATATATATATATATATATATATATATATATATATATATATATATACAAACACTGATCTCTGGCCGACGGAGACTCGAACCTACGAACCTCATGACAAGGTACGCAGTGCTTTACCGACCGTACCACACTGGTCCAATACCTTGGCATCCAGCTTTCGCTAGACGTTATTCCAAGGCAGCCAGCTTTCAGGCAGGAAGGCTTACAGCTTTTCATCTCATCCCCTGCATGCATCGACACAACTAGAGATTTTTACAATGCTAGGAATTCGCAAGAGCAGGCGAAATATTCACAAACACTGATCTCTGGCCGACGGAGACTCGAACCTACGAACCTCATGACAAGGTACGCTGGCTGCCTTGGAATAACGTCTAGCGAAAGCTGGATGCCAAGGTATTGGACCAGTGTGGTACGGTCGGTAAAGCACTGCGTGCCTTGTCATGAGGTTCGTAGGTTCGAGTCTCCGTCGGCCAGAGATCAGTGTTTGTGAATATTTCGCCTGCTCTTGCGAATTCCTAGCATATATATTATATATATATATATATATATATATATATATATATATATATATATATATATATATATATATATATATATATATATATATATATATAATAATCCAGTCTCGTCATTTATTATGATGAATAAAACATGTACAACACCTGGGTAGCTTTATTGATAAGACGTGCAACACCTTGGTAGCTTTATTGATAAAACATGTGCAACACCTGGGTAGCTTTACTGATAAAACATGTGCAACACCTGGGTAGCTTTATTGATAAGACGTGCAACACCTGGGTAGCTTTATTGATAAAACATGTGCAACACCTGGGTAGCTTTACTGATAAAACATGTGCAACACCTGGGTAGCTTTACTGATAAAACATGTGCAACACCTGGGTAGCTTTACTGATAAAACATGTGCAACACCTGGGTAGCTTTACTGATAAAACATGTGCAACACCTGGGTAGCTTTATTGATAAAGTCTTATCAACTAAAAGTTTTCTTCCAGTACAGTACAAAGAATTCACAAATAATCTGCACTGGAACAATGTGTGAATAGTTGCAGTCAGGGTATTATGCCTGTTTGTACTTTAAGGTACAAAGAATATTTACTGGAGACAGTAGAAATGAAGAGTTAATTTAGAGGTGTCCAGCTTCTCAACCTTGATTGACATTCAGTCTCTTAATGGTGACAGGGACTAACATGGCACCCTCTCCAGGCTAGTGCCATCTATTACGTAAACTGGAACCCAAAACTGGTCAGCGCATTCCAGGTGTGGTTTAACAAATGCGTTACCAGTTAGAATTGATTCTGGTGTTTTGTACTCTAACTTTCTAAGCTTCGGAATTTTGCGTTCTGTTAGCCATGTTGCTAGAATGTTGGTATTTATTGTATTTAGTCGTTGATTAATACTCGTTCAGTTTATATTTATGAAACAAATGCTGTATACAAATTGTATTAATTCTTTTCCATATCGCCGGTCACAGGGTTGAAATTACTACCTCACTCACTACTAAATGGTTATAACTATGACCATAAGTTTTAAAGGGGGGTGGACCGGTAAGCCAGCGGAAGGTCTCGGTCAGATGACCGAAAGTTCCAACGGCGGGTCATCATCTAAATAAGACCATCGTCAGGAAACACTTGTTTCGTTTCCTGACTAACTTTACCTAACCTAACCTAACTCAGTGCTGACCTGACCACCTCACTCAACTGATCCCTGAACACACACACACACACACATACAGATACTTAAATATATATATATATATATATATATATATATATATATATATATATATATATATATATATATATATATATATATATATAATTTTCTCGTTTCCTTGATCCCACACTACGTCTGTCTCTCCCTCCCTTCACTCCCTCCCTCCCTTCACTCCCTCCCTTCACTCCCTCCCTTACTCCCTCCCTCCCTTCACTCCCTCCCTTCACTCCCTCCCTTCACTCCCTCGCTTGCTATCTCTATCTAGCTTACCTGTAATTACCTGTCAGCATCCATCACCTGGATGCCCAACTTCTCCGAGATGGAATTTGGATGGATTCCAGCCGTTCAGGTGTGGCTTATAAGCCAGGACCAGCCGTTCAGGTGTGGCTTATAAGCCAGGACCAGCCGTTCAGGTGTGGCTTATAAGCCAGGACCAGCCATTCAGGTGTGGCTTATAAGCCAGGACCAGCCATTCAGGTGTGGCTTATAAGCCAGGACCAGCCGTTCAGGTGTGGCTTATATGAAACCCGGCCCAATATCTACCGGAAAGGTCAGAGAAGTGGCTATTCGAATTCAATCCAAACAAATTCTAGAGTGAACCCAATACTAGTCGGTTTCCAACCAGTGAGTTTGTTATATATATTAAAAATTTGAAAATAAATACGTGAAAATAGGGCGAAGCATCAACATTTTCACGTCACAGAAGAAACAGGGAACTGGCGAAACATCGCTCAAGAAGAAGACATTGAAAATGGATTGGGTCATTTGTTAGTGTTTTTGGGTTTGAGAAGGATTTGCCTAGTATGGGCCAGTAGGCCTCCTGCTGTGTTCCTCCTTTATTGTGTTTTATTGTAGAGACGTTTCGCCACGAGTGGCTTCTTTAGCCACTCGTGGCGAAACGTGTGTATACTTCCCTTTGGTATGAAAGCCGTTTAAAGCAAAGGGAGAGTTTTATTAGTAGCACGTTTCTCCTGCATGAGGCTTTATGAAGTCCCTTATGGGCGAAACATAGTGTGTCGCCACTCTGTGTTACCACACTGTCACCACCTGGTGGGTCCCAGACCACTGTCACACCTGGTGGGACCCAGACCACTGTCACACCTGGTGGGTCCCAGACCACAGTCACTCACCTGGTGGATCCCAGACAACTGTCACTCACCTGGTGGATCCCAGACCACTGTCACACCTGGTGGGTCCCAGACCACTGTCACACCTGGTGGGTCCCAGACCACAGTCACTCACCTGGTGGATCCCAGACCACAGTCACTCACCTGGTGGATCCCAGACCACTGTCACACCTGGTGGGTCCCAGACCACTGTCACACCTGGTGGATCCCAGACCACTGTCACTCACCTGGTGGATCCCAGACCACTGTCACACCTGGTGGGTCCCAGACCACTGTCACTCACCTGGTGGGTCCCAGACCACTGTCACTCACCTGGAGAGTCCCAGACCACTGTCACTCACCTGGTGGATCCCAGACCACTGTCACTCACCTGGTGGGTCCTAGACCACTGTCACTCACCTGGTGGATTCCAGACCACTGTCACCCACCTGGTGGGTCCCAGACCACTGTCACTCACCTGGTGAGTCGCAGACCACTGTCATTCACCTGGTGGGTCCCAGACCACTGTCACTCACCTGGTGAGTCGCAGACCACTGTCACTCACCTGGTGGGTCCCAGACCACTGTCACTCACCTGGCTAATTGGACTAGAGGCTATTTATGGTAATGACTTGTGCTGTTGACTTATTATGCTGCCTGACACAAGACATCTTGTTTTTTAAGGTCCCTTGTTCCTTGCTCCTGACCAGAACAAATTGTAAGTAACAGCAACATCAACATCAGTAGCAGCAGCAGCAGTAGCAGCAACAGCAACAGTAGCAGCAGCAACAGCAGTAGCAGCAGCAACAACAGCAGTAGTAGCAGGAGTAGCAGCAGCACTAGTAGCAACAGCAGCAGTCGCAGCAGCATCAGCAACAGTAGCAGCAGCACTAGCAGCAACAGCAGCAGTCGCAGCAGCAGCAGCAGTCGCAGCAGCATCAGCAACAGTAGCAGCAACAGCAACAGTAGCAGCAGCAGCAACAGTAGCAGCAGCACTAGCAGCAACAGCAGCAGTCGCAGCAGCAGCAGCAGCAGTAGCAGCAGCAACAGCAGTAGCAGCAGCAACAACAGCAGTAGCAGTCGCAGCAGAAGCAGTAGCAGCAACAGCAACAGTAGCAGCAGAAACAGCAGTAGCATCAGCAACAGCAACAGTAGCAGCAACAGTAGCAGTAGCAGCAGCAGTAGCAGCAGCATTAGCAGCAACAGCAGCAGTCGCAGCAACAGCAGCAGTCGCAGCAACAGCAGCAGTAGCAGCAACAGCAACAGTAGCAACAGCAACAGTAGCAGCAGCAACAGCAACAGTAGGAGCAGCAACAGCAGCAGTAGCAGCAGCAATAGCAGCGACAACAACAGTAGCAACAACAGTAAGAGCGACAGTAGCAACAGTAGTAACAGCGACAGTAGTAACAGCGACAGTAGCAACAGTAGTAAGAGCGACAGTAGCAACAGTAGTAACAGCGACAGTAGCAACAGTAGTAACAGCGACAGTAGCAACAGTAGTAACAGCGACAGTAGCAACAGTAGTAACAGCGACAGTAGCAACAGTAGTAACAGCGACAGTAGCAACAGTAGTAACAGCGACAGTAGCAACAGTAGTAACAGCGACAGTAGCAACAGTAGTAACAGCGACAGTAGCAACAGTAGTAACAGTTGTTTTATTATTCATGAACCAGTGTTGAACACATTACCGAAATTTGTGGCCAACAATAGAGAGGAGGAGGAGGAGGAGGAGGAGGAGGAAGAAGACGAGGAGGAGGAGGATGAAGAGGAGGACGAGGAGGAAGTGGAGAAGGACGAGGAGGAGGACGATTATTAAGAGGAGGAGGACGAGGAGAAAGAGGAGGAGGAGTAGGAGGAAGAGGAGAAGGAAGAGGAGGAGGACGATGAGGAAGAGGAGGAGGATGAGGAGGAGGAGGAGGAAGAGGAGGAGGAAGAGGAGGAGGAAGAGGAACAAGAAATGATAAACACAAAAATCTTGACTGCATTTTACTCAGTATTTGTCCACAACCCTCACGCTAGCTACCTTGCTAAGTTTGAAACCTATCTACCAAACGATGATCATCAAGACTACACACACACACACACACACACACACACACACATATATATATATATATATATATATATATATATATATATATATATATATATATATATATATATATATATATATATATGACAACACAAACATATATTCACTGAGGTACAAGAATGTTAAGGTCACTTGTACATCAGGCTTCTATTTAATCGTCTAATCTGTTGATAAATGTCCCGTCGGGGATTTGCAGATTTTCTTGCCGAATTTCCAGGCTCGAACATTATTTCCCGAAATTGTTCGTGCTGGCAGGGAATCCACTTGCTTCGTTTCTCATTTATTTCCACAAAAAATTCTCGGTGATCTAGAAACAGTCTCCAGAATTTCTCCTCTTTACTTAATGAGAAATATTTCCTAAACTATATCCATTATTTTGATGGTTAATTTCTCAAGGTTTACATAAGAAATTTATCTCTAGATTGCCAGAAGAAATATATCTCCCACCATTAATTAAAAAGATCTTTGTCAGGAATTCTCTTGACATTTAGAAGAAATTTGAGAACTGTTCCAACGATGCATAAAGAAAAAACTAGATTTACTCGCCACTTAGGAATGTTCCATTTAAATTTACTCGTAATTAAGTTGATTTATTTTCCATGAAGATAATTAGCAATAGAGTAGAGAGCAGGAGATAATTAGCAATAAAGAGAGTAGAGAGCAGGAGATAATTAGCAATAAAGAGAGTAGAGAGCAGGAGATAATTAGCAATAAAGAGAGTAGAGAGCAGGAGATAATTAGTAGTAAAGAGAGTAGAGAGCAGAAGATAATTAGCAATAGAGTAGAGAGCAGGAGATAATTAGCAATAAAGAGAGTAGAGAGCAGAAGATAAGTAGCAATAAAGAGAGTAGAGAGCAGGAGATAATTAGCAATAAAGAGAGTAGAGAGCAGGAGATAATTAGCAATAAAGAGAGTAGAGAGCAGGAGATAATTAGAAATAAAGAGAGTAGAGAGCAGGAGATAATTAGTAGTAAAGAGAGTAGAGAGCAGAAGATAATTAGCAATAGAGTAGAGAGCAGGAGATAATTAGCAATAAAGAGAGTAGAGAGCAGAAGATAAGTAGCAATAAAGAGAGTAGAGAGCAGGAGATAATTAGCAATAAAGAGAGTAGAGAGCAGGAGATAATTAGCAATAAAGAGAGTAGAGAGCAGGAGATAATTAGCAATAGAGTAGAGAGCAGGAGATAATTAGCAATAAAGAGAGTAGAGAGCAGGAGATGATTAGCAATAAAGAGAGTAGAGAGCAGGAGATAATTGGCAATAAAGAGAATAGAGAGCAGGCGATAATTAGCAATAAAGAGAATAGAGAGCAGGTGATAATTAGCAATAAAGAGAATAGAGAGCAGGCGATAATTAGCAATAAAGAGAATAGAGAGCAGGCGATAATTAGCAATAAAGAGAATAGAGAGCAGGCGATAATTAGCAATAAAGAAAATAGAGAGCAGGCGATAATTAGCAATAAAGAGAATAGAGAGCAGGCGATAATTAGCAATAAAGAGAATAGAGAGCAGGCGATAATTAGCAATAAAGAGAATAGAGAGCAGGAGATAATTAGCAATAAAGATAATAGAGATCAGGCGATAATTAGCAATAAAGAGAATAGAGAGCAGGCGATAATTAGCAATAAAGAGAATAGAGAGCAGGAGATAATTAGCAATAAAGAGAATAGAGAGCAGGAGATAATTAGCAATAAAGAGAATAGAGAGCAGGAGATAATTAGCAATAAAGAAAGTAGAAAGCAGAAGATAATTAGCAATAAAGAGAATAGAGAGCAGGAGATAATTAGCAATAAAGAGAATAGAGAGCAGGAGATAATTAGCAATAAAGAGAATAGAGAGCAGGCGATAATTAGCAATAAAGAGAATAGAGAGCAGAAGATAATTAGCAATAAAGAGAATAGAGAGCAGGCGATAATTAGCAATAAAGAGAATAGAGAGCAGGAGATAATTAGCAATAAAGAGAATAGAGAGCAGGAGATAATTAGCAATAAAGAGAATAGAGAGCAGGCGATAATTAGCAATAAAGAGAATAGAGAGCAGGCGATGTTCTTCAAGAAGCGCAATAAAAAGTTGATTAACCAAAGTACAGGTATCATCTTTTATTTATTTTTTATTGCTGGGGTTTTGGTATCATCTTGGGCCCTAGGTACCTTCTTGGGCCCTGGGTACTATCCGGGACCTGGGTACCATCCTGGGCGCTGGGTACCATCCTGGACCCTGGGTACCATCCTGGGCCCTGGTACCATCCTGGGCCCTGGGTACCATCCTGGCCCTGGGTACCATCCTGGGCCCTGGGTACCATCCTGGGCCCTGGGTACCATGCTGGGCCTGGGTACCATCCTGGCCCTGGGTACCATCTGGGCCTGGGTACCAGCTGTTTAAGAGTCCTGTCTGAGGCCTGTACTCTTACAGTTTCTAGGTGGACGCTTCTGGTAGGGGTCCTGGGGGTCCTGGACCCCACCTTCACAAAGCTAACTGCTATAAAACTTATCTTTTTTTCTCCGTCGTGTACATTTACATACCTGGGTGATAGTCCTTTATGAAAGCAGAGAATGTTTGCAAGATACATGGCCCGCCTCGCTCCTCTAGCAAAAACTACTGGTGGTCCAAATGTACTAGCTGGCTGCCTAGCCACTCCATTCTGCAGGTACACTACACTGATGCCATATGCAGGATTAGTGAATAGAGGAAGAGAGAAGCAAGGAAGATAACAGGAAGAGGAGAAACAGTGACTGGAAGTCGGGTAGAGGAGACAGAGACTCTAGAAGTCAGTGCTAAGGATATCTAATGAGAATTATCTTCTTCTATCTAGATTAAGGAGTATCGTGTGTTATTTAGATGTCTGAGGCGAGGATATAAAGTAGATAAATGGGATAACTGAAGATACTAATAGCCAGACACCAACAAAAAGTTGTCTCAGGGTAATTGAGCAACTTTAGACAGCATTAGAATGACAGACAGCTGGAGACAGTGGGGTCCATAACTCTGCTCTCCCGTGAAAAATACGAACCATAGTCAACGATTAATTCTCTCTAGATAACTGAGAATAGGATAGTAGAGATGAAGGCTCTCTCCCCACCCTCCACAAAACTATTGACTACAGGAGACTTAAAACACGAGATAATTGATTAGGAGAACAGGAACATCCCTCTGCATATTGTTAATGCTGTACAGTGCCGATAAGTTGATAGATAAGACACATGTGCTGTGGGACTGACCACCTGTTATCAAGGCTGTCTGCCTCCTGTGATAAAATAACTTTTGTTCGACTGAAAAAAATCTCGAAAAGTTTCACCATTAAAGAAACTCATAGCAACAGTAAATGGTCCAAGTGAGAGCGAAACGTCGTCTTAAGTTTCTCCCGCCTATGTGCAGGTTATTTGTGTAATGAACAGTAACGATGAACGTTAATGAACCATAACGCGACATTCGTTATTTGTTTAGTTTCTGTGACACAGGAAGAACGCCAGAACATTGACGTGAATGAAAGAAGATGAGCCGACATGAGTTGTTATTGAAAAATGAAATGAATGTGGAAATGTTTTAGGAGGGCAGTGAACCCTAATATAAGTACCTCGTAGAAGCGAGACAGCATAGAACAATGGAAGATGACACACGTAGCTACTTACTTGTAGTTACCTATTTGTAGTTACCTTGTAGCTACAAGAGCAGGGCTGTGCTTGTAGCGTCTTGTCTTCAGTATTTATCACATCTTTTGTTTAACAATTTCTCGTGGTTCCAGCGCTAACTACCTGTCTTAAGTTGTTCCATTGTTCCGTGTGTAGCACCTGACATGAAGTACATTGTTAAATTAGACACATATGCAACACTTGGGTATCTTTATTGAGGAAACGTTTCGCCACACAGTGGCTTCATCAGTCCAATACAAAGAAGAAAGTAGTAATAAAAGGAGGAGTTTTGAGGTAATCAGTCCCTCGGCCTGGAGTCGATGTGTTCAGTCCATCAATCTTGAAGTAAATACAACATAAGGCAAATAGAAGTTGCTTATATACTGTAGACAGGTGAGATGAAGCAGGAGGAGGCAGGTCATAGTGGTACCATCCACTAGTCGAAGTAAGTCCTTGTCCAAAGGTTTGGACAAATGTTGAAGAATCCCTTCATCTCACCTGTCTACAGTATATAAGCAACTTCTATTTGCCTTATGTTGTATTTACTTCAAGATTGATGGACTGAACACATCGACTCCAGGCCGAGGGACTGATTACCTCAAACTCCTCCTTTTATTACTACTTTCTTCTTTGTATTGGACTGATGAAGCCACTGTGTGGCGAAACGTTTCCTCAATAAAGATACCCAAGTGTTGCATATGTGTCTAATTTAACAACTTGTCGGTTCTCTGAACCATTCATCTACATGAAGTACATTGTTCCGTGTGTAGCACCTGACATGACGTACATTGTTCCGTGTGTAGCACCTGACATGACGTACATTGTTCCGTATGTAGCACCTAACATGAAGTACATTGTTCCGTGTGTAGCACCTGACATGACGTACATTGTTCCGTGTGTAGCACCTGACATGACGTACATTGTTCCGTATGTAGCACCTAACATGAAGTACATTGTTCCGTGTGTAGCACCTGACATGACGTACATTGTTCCGTGTGTAGCACCTGACATGACGTACATTGTTCCGTGTGTAGCACCTGACATGAAGTACATTGTTCCGTATGTAGCACCTAACATGAAGTACATTGTTCCGTGTGTAGCACCTAACATGAAGTACATTGTTCCGTATGTAGCACCTGACATGAAGTACATTGTTCCGTATGTAGCATCTAACATGAAGTACATTGTTCCGTATGTAGCACCTAACATGAAGTACATTGTTCCGTATGTAGCATCTAACATGAAGTACATTGTTCCGTGTGTAGCACCTAACATGAAGTACATTGTTCCGTATGTAGCACCTGACATGAAGTACATTGTTCCGTATGTAGCACCTGACATGAAGTACATTGTTCCGTATGTAACACCTGGCATGAAGTACATTGTAAATGGTGGCAGATTCATGAAGTTTTTCTTTCTTTACACCCGTTCTATGAGGCAGCTGAAAATTCAAGATAGTCGCTAATTTCTATATTGATGACTATTTTCCAGTAGAGGACAAAAAGAACGTTGGAAGTTCAAGTGAAACCCCCCAAAATATTCTTGTTTTTTTCGAAAGTTCTTAAACTTCCAAAAATGTTCTTGTTTCTTCTTTCGACTCTGCGTGTTTCTTGATGGCCGCCCCAGTTGGTGTTGTTGTTATATGTTCTCTGGGACTGGGAGATTCAAGAGTGCATCAATGATAATTGTAGGTGAGCTGAACCTGTTATGTACGACTGTAACAAACCTCAGGACCTCTGCATCATCAATATCAACTGTGCCACAACTAACTCCTCCAGGATGTTCACGTCATCAATATCAACTGTACCACAACCAACTTCTCCAGGATGTTCTCGTCATCAATATCAACTGTACCACAACCAACTTCTCCAGGATCTTCTCGTCATCAATATCAACTGTACCACAACCAACTTCTCCAGGATCTTCTCGTCATCAATATCAACTGTACCACAACCAACTTCTCCAGGATCTTCTCGTCATCAATATCAACTGTACCACAACCAACTTCTCCAGGATATTCTCGTCATCAATATCAACTGTGTGTAGATATCTACCACACAATTTTTTTCCTTTTGCCTAAAGAAGGCAAATAAAATGCTGCCCTCCCTGTAGGCATGCAGAAATCAGATTCCCGAGATTCTGGGTCTGTGTTGTGGAGAGAGCCTCATATAGCGGAATCCATCAAGAATGCCCTCCTTCACCACAGGTAATCAATTATCTTCAGGCAATGATTATTGTTGTTACCTTGGGTTATGAGTCTCGTTGCCCTTCGTTAATGCATGTCGCTGGTTCTGCGTCTTCTTGGGTACAAGATGCAACACATGCCTGGTGGATTATCGTCTTGTTGATGACCACTTAGGAGATTAATATATTGCGTTTGCAAAATAGTTTAATATCAGTGTCTTGTTCATCATGAAGATGTTTACTCTGGAAAGACAACTTCTCTGTCATAGTCATGTGATGTATTTGATGTTATTTGATGTGCGTAATGTTAACATCTTACACAGTGTGGACCATCCGTGATGTGTGTGAAGCCACTGTGCTGATCAGTGCTCAGCCATCTTAGATCACGACATCTGTTTATGATTTTAACTCTGGTATAGTCACCTCAGTACCATAGTCACTGAGGGAGACCTGGCCCCTCGGGTTTTTTTATTTGTAGAAGTCAGGCAAGTGAACTGTCTGTTCTGAAATGTAATGAAGAGCCGAGAGAACAAATACCAATCTCCGTTCAGCATTTTTTCATTGCTGGCTTCTAGCTGATACTTCAAGAAATGATCATTGTTCTTCATTCTGTAGCCCTTCCATGAATGACTGCAAATGGTTTTTGCCGTCATTCTGGTGTGCGTCAATTATTTTGGCAATGGCAGAGGTTCACAATAATCTCTGAGTCTTACACGAAAACATCGACTTATTCTTCTTGAAAAACGATTTCAATGCTTCGTCACTTTCCCAAATAAACGTGTCCACAACTTTCCATTTTTACCTTGTAAGGCTGCACCGCCTCCAGCCACTAGAGGTGACCTTAGCACCTTCCTACGCCGCCTCCAGCCACCAGAGGTAATCTTGGCACCTTCCTACGCCGCCTCCAGCCACCAGAGGTGATCTTAGCACCTTCCTACGCCGCCTCCAGCCACTAGAGGTGATCTTGGCACTTTCCTACACCGCCTCCAGCCACCAGAGGTGATCTTGGCACCTTCCTACGCCGCCTCCAGCCACCAGAGGTGATCTTAGCACTTTCCTACACCGCCTCCAGCCACTAGAGGTGATCTTGGCACTTTCCTACACCGCCTCCAGCCACCAGAGGTGATCTTGGCACCTTCCTACGCTCCTCTGCATGTCTCTCACACTCCTACATGTTTTTTGTCTAATATATTTTATGCTGTTGAAGATAAGCCTGCACGTTTGGTGGTGTTTGTTATGGTTCTTGAAGATATCTTCCAAGTCTTCTCCTTCATTCTGTATGGCTATGTCCAGTATGATCGGTAAAACACTGATGGAGAAAATCAGATCAATGCTGGTTACGATTTTACTGCTTAGTTTCTTTCCTCTAAGTTGACAAAGAATAATTTCAGATCTTCTGGCTTCTTTTCTCGAAAAAAAAAAAAATCTTCTCTTTGCAGCTTCCAGCATTTGCAGCTCCAGATGAACAGCTGAAGTGTGATGAACACTTGTCAATGTTCCATAATAACCCATATGAATACAGAATCTCAGGAGATAAATTGACCTGTATATTTCAACCCCCTTACCCTGGAGAGGACCCAGAAAAGAGTCGAAATATACATATCAATTTATCTCCTGAGTTTTTGTATCCATGTGGGCTATTATTGAGCATGTATATTCATAATTATTCTTAAATCAGCTCAAAACACAAGTCAGACCATCCCTGTGAGGGAGGTCCCAGGGTGTGAGGGAGGTCCCAGGGCGTGAGGGAGGTCCTAGGGTGTGAGGGAGGTCCCAGGGTGTGAGGGAAGTCCTATGGTGTGAGGGAGGTCCCAGGGTGTGAGGGAGGTCCCAAGGTGTGAGGGAGGTCCCAGGGTGTGAGGGAGGTTCAAGAACGTGAGGGAGGTCCCAGGACCAGTCCTCATTACTACTTATACAAAATAATTAAACGACAGACTTAAACTTAATTTTTTTTAGAGAGAGAGTTAAGGTACATTAACAATACTCACAGATACTCTCAGAAAAATAACAATACTCACATACTCACAGAAACAGTAAAAACTTCTCACAGAAAAAGAAACAATACAGACAGTAACAATACAGACAGTAACAATAAACACTGACCCATTGTAACCCTGACTGTAATACCCAGAGTGTTGAGTCACAACAACAACAACAACAACCACTACCACAACAACAACAACCACAACAGCAACTACTACTACAACAACTACAACCACTACCACCACAACCACAACCACAACCACAACAGCAGCAGCATAATACAGCTGGAGAATAGTACTTGTTCCTCGTGTTTTATTGCCTTGATTTAAATATATTAGAGACTTACAAGTGAATCGCGCGCTTGTGTGTGTGTGTGTGTGTGTGTGTGTGTGTGTGTACTCACCTAATTGTACTCACCTAATTGTGTGTGTGTGTACTCACCTAATTGTGGTTGCAGGGGTCGAGACTCAGCTCCTGGCCCCACCTCTTCGCTGTCCGCTACTGGGTCTCTGCTCTCCCTGTTCCATGAGCTTTATCATACCTTGTCTTAAAACTATGTATGGTTCCTGCCTCCACTATATCTTTCTCTAGACTATTCCACTTCCTGACTACTCTGTGGCTGAAGAAATGCTTCCTAACATCCCTTTGACTCATCTGAGTCTTCAGCTTCCAGTTGTGTCCCCTTGTTTCTGTGTTCCCTCTCTGGAACATCCTGTCACTGTCTACCTTGTCAGAGAAGCACTAAACTACCAGCCAGTGTTCCTGTGTGTGTGTGTGTGTGTGTGTACTCGCTTATTTGTGTTTACTTATTTATGGTTGCAGGTGTCGAGTCTCAGCTCCTGGTTGCTGACTTCTAGCTCCCTAGACACTGTCGTACCCAGTCTTCAAGCTGTGCATGGCGGCTGCCTCCGCGATTTTATGGACAATCTTCTTGTGTCTTATTCCCAATTCGCATTTTGCGTTTACTATATTGTCTTCTGTGTTACTATTTCTCCTTTTCCTCTTGTGTGTTACTCTTCCTTCCTTTTCCACTTTATCACTCTTCCTTCCTCACCTCTGCTACTTATCCTGCCTCAACTCTGCTACCTATCCTGCCTCACCTCTGCTACCTATCCTGCCTCACCTCTGCTACCTATCCTGCCTCACCTCTGCTACCTATCCTGCCTCACCTCTGCTTCCTATCCTGCCTCACCTCTGCTTCCTATCCTACCTCACCTCTGCTACCTATCCTGCCTCACCTCTGCTACCTATCCTGCCTCACCTCTGCTACCTATCCTGCCTCACCTCTGCTACCTATCCTGCCTCACCTCTGCTACCTATCCTGCCTCACCTCTGCTACCTATCCTGCCTCACCTCTGCTACCTATCCTGCCTCACCTCTGCTTCCTATCCTGCCTCACCTCTGCTACCTATCCTGCCTCACCTCTGCTTCCTATCCTGCCTCACCTCTGCTACCTATCCTGCCTCACCTCTGCTTCCTATCCTGCCTCACCTCTGCTACCTATCCTGTCTCACCTCTGCTACCTATCCTGCCTCAACTCTGCTACCTATCCTGCCTCAACTCTGCTACCTATCCTGCCTCACCTCTGCTTCCTATCCTGCCTCACCTCTGCTACCTATCCTGCCTCACCTCTGCTACCTATCCTGCCTCACCTCTGCTACCTATCCTACCTCACCTCTGCTACCTATCCTGCCTCACCTCTGCTACCTATCCTGCCTCACCTCTGCTACCTATCCTGCCTCACCTCTGCTACTTATCCTGCCTCACCTCTGCTTCCTATCCTGCCTCACCTCTGCTACCTATCCTGCCTCACCTCTGCTACGTATCCTGCCTCACCTCTGCTACCTATCCTGCCTCACCTCTGCTTCATGTTGCAGAACTGCAGAAGTTGTGAGACAGGATTTATCATCTGTTAAGATGGTGTTGTTGAGCCCACATCTTGCAAGGTGCGCCACCATTCTCTTTATCATTATCTTCTTCATTAACTTAGTATGCAAGTCAGGAACACTGGCTGGTAGTTTAGTGTTTCTCTGACAAGTTGGTGCGTATCTAGCGTGTTGTAGATTCGTCAGGAACACTGGCTTGTATGTTTCTCTGACAAGTTGGTGTGTTTCTAGCGTGTTGTAGATTCGTCAGGAACACTGGCTTGTATGTTTCTCTGACAAGTTGGTGCGTATCTAGCGTCTTGTA
The DNA here is from genome assembly GCA_009830355.1 of Cherax destructor. Lineage (NCBI taxonomy): Eukaryota > Metazoa > Arthropoda > Malacostraca > Decapoda > Parastacidae > Cherax > Cherax destructor. Next base: position 139,155 of record WNWK01000825.1, read on the forward strand.
GATTCGTCAGGAACACTAGCTTGTAGTTTAAAGCTTATCTAACAAGGTAATGTGTGTCCAGAGACTTGTAGATTCTAGCCAGTGGTTCAGACATTGTAGCCACAGGTTAACCTCACTGCCCTTTAATTCTTCTTTATACTAATTCCTTCACTTCTTCCCTTTATTCTGTGTGTGAGTTGTTCCTCTACGAAGGAAAGCTAAATGACATTACCCAGGAAAGCTCTAAGCTGCGCTGACAGACGCTCTCAGCATACTTAAGAATTAGCATAAGATCCCTGTAATCAGCCACGACTCTCCCCCCTGTAATTACAACTGCACACCACTGTAAGATACCATACAGTGGACACGAAGCATTCCGCTATGCAAGATAACGCGGGTAATAAGCAGGGGTAAAACAGCCTAAGTTACATGGTAATGAAGGCTGAAGATGGTAACAGTGATGCCAACGCAGGGGAGAAACCTCGCTGAGATGGTAACAGTGATACCAGCATAGGGGAGAAACCTTGCCAGACTCATTCACATAATCAGATTTCCTAAAAAAAAGTAAACAATAATAATAATAATAATACCCAGAGAGAGAGAGAGAGAGAGAGAGAGAGAGAGAGAGAGAGAGAGAGAGAGAGAGAGAGAGAGAGAGAGAGAGAGAGAGAGAGAGAGAGAGAGAGAGAGAGAGAGAGAGAGAGAGAGAGAGAGAGAGAGAGAGAGAGAGAGAGAGAGAGAGAGAGGCTGGTTTACAGGTCTTCCAGGTAGCCGGCTGTCGGACGCCAAGCTGACAATATATTCGAGGATATTCTCTTAATCCATTAAGCAAAGTGACAGGGAGTGAGGCAGGTAGGGAGGGAGGGAGACAGGGAAGCAGGCAGGGAGGGAGGGAGACAGGGAGGCAGGCAGGGAGGGAGGGAGACAGGGGAGGGGGAGGGAGACATGGAGGCAGGGAGGGAAGCAGGAAGGTAGGGAGGGGAAGGCTCTGGTGGGTGGGGGAGCACAAATTGAATTATATGGCCTCCTTATATACAGTGTTTCGCCCAGTTAGTGGGGTTTCTTAAGTTATAAAGAGAGGGAAGACTGGAGGCTCAGGAAGTGAAAGTCTTTTATCAAGACTGACGGACTGAACACCTTAAAAATTACCTCCGCTTCTGTATACGACTGAAGATGCCAACTGCTGTGTGGGCGAAACGTTGATACTGACTACGAGCGTCATCAAGGTCGAGAAATCATCAGTCAGGTGTCAACATACAGTATGAACACATGTGTCTCCCTACCATCATGCTGGTACATAACATCTTTATACACCTTACAACTTCTGGGTATCACCATACCCTCACAACCATGGCATACCCATACCCACTGGATATTACCATACCCCCACAACTAACAATGGCATACCCACACCCACTGGGTATTACAATACCACCACAACCATGACATACCCAGCATACCCATACCCACTGGGTATTACCATACCCCCACAACCATAGCATACCCACATCCACTAGGTATTAGGCAGAAAGAGCAGTGAGGAAGGGGTAAGTCTGGGTATGCAGAAAGTGGAGGCTGTTGTACATGTACCCCGTAAGTGAGTTCATTTATTCTCAGGTATTCGTAAGTACAATCATCATATACAGTGTAAATTACGTAAGGTAACGTCAGAAATGCCAGATGCCCCTCCATCTAGCACAGCTGCTACAAGTGCACACTGATGCCCCAATCTTTTATACCCAGACATTAACGACCCAGTTTCTCCTTTAGTATTGCGCCGTGCTGATGGAGATTTTGAGAATAACTGAAGAATAGGATTTAGAAATCGAATTACAGGAACAACGATGCTAGGGAGAGGCTCCTCTACCATGAACCATTAAAGATGGTTATTGTGGAGGTTGATGAGGTGGGTGGTATTTACAATGTATAGTGTGGTGACCATGTTATTGTGAGGTTGATGAGGTGGGTGGTATTGTACCATTGTTATTGGGGGGTGAGGTGTGAGTGTGGTATTGTACCATTGTTATTGTGGAGGTTGATGAGGTGGGTGGTATTGTACCATTGTTTGTGGAGGTTGATGAGGTGGGTGGTATTGTACCATTGTTATTGTGGAGGTTGATGGGTGGGTGGTATTGTACCATTGTTATTGTGGTGGTTGATGAGGTGGGTGGATTGTACCATTGTTATTGTGGAGGTTGATGGGTGGGTGGTATTGTACCATTGTTATTGTGGTGGTTGATGAGGTGGGTGGTATTGTACCATTGTTATTGTGGAGGTTGATGAGGTGGGTGGTATTGTACCATTGTTATTGTGGTGGTTGATGAGGTGGGTGGTATTGTACCATTGTTTTGTGGAGTTGATGAGGTGGGTGGTATTGTACCATTGTTATTGTGATGGTTGATGAGGTGGGTGGTATTGTACCATTGTTATTGTGATGGTTGATGAGGTGGGTGGTATTGTACCATTGTTATTGTGATGGTTGATGAGGTGGGTGGTATTGTACCATTGTTATTGTGATGGTTGATGAGGTCGGTGGTATTGTACCATTGTTATTGAGATAGTTGGTGAGGTGGGTGGTATTGTACCATTGTTATTGTGATGGTTGATGAGGTGGGTGGTATTGTACCATTGTTATTGTGGAGGTTGATGAGGTGGGTGGTACTGTGCCATTGTTATTTTGGAGGTTGATGAGGTGGGTGGTACTGTGCCATTGTTATTGTGGAGGTTGATGAGGTGGGTGGTACTGTGCCATTGTTATTGTGGAGGTTGATGAGGTGGGTGGTATTGTACCATTGTTATTGTGATGGTTGATGAGACGGGTGGCATTGTACCATTGTTATTGTGGAGGCTGATGAGGTGGGTGGTATTGTACCATTGTTATTGTGATGGTTGATGAGACGGGTGGCATTGTACCATTGTTATTGTGGAGGTTGATGAGGTGGGTGGTATTGTACCATTGTTATTGTGGAGGTTGATGAGGTGGGTGGTATTGTACCATTGTTATTGTGGAGGTTGATGAGGTGGGTGGTATTGTACCATTGTTATTGTGATGGTTGATGAGGTGGGTGGTATTGTACCATTGTTATTGTGGAGGTTGATGAGGTGGGTGGTACTGTGCCATTGTTATTGTGGAGGTTGATGAGGTGGGTGGTACTGTGCCATTGTTATTGTGGAGGTTGATGAGGTGGGTGGTACTGTGCCATTGTTATTGTGGAGGTTGATGAGGTGGGTGGTATTGTACCATTGTTATTGTGATGGTTGATGAGACGGGTGGCATTGTACCATTGTTATTGTGGAGGCTGATGAGGTGGGTGGTATTGTACCATTGTTATTGTGATGGTTGATGAGACGGGTGGCATTGTACCATTGTTATTGTGGAGGTTGATGAGGTGGGTGGTATTGTACCATTGTTATTGTGGAGGTTGATGAGGTGGGTGGTATTGTACCATTGTTATTGTGGAGGTTGATGAGGTGGGTGGTATTGTACCATTGTTATTGTGGAGGTTGAAGAGGTGGGTGGTATTGTACCATTGTTATTGTGGAGGTTGATGAGATAGGTGGTATTGTACCATTGTTATTGTGGAGGTTGATGAGGTTGGTGGTACTGTGCCATTGTTATTGTGGAGGTTGATGAGGTGGGTGGTATTGTACCATTGTTATTGTGATGGTTGATGAGATGGGTGGTATTGTACCATTGTTATTGTGGAGGTTGATGAGGTGGGTGGTACTGTGCCATTGTTATTGTGGAGGTTATGGTGTGGTATTGACTTGTTATTGTGTGTGAGAGTGGGTGTATTGTACCATTGTTATTGTGATGGTTGATGAGATGGGTGGTACTGTACCATTGTTATTGTGAACAAGGTACCTATTTATTGCAATATAAATAAGTTTAATACGGCCTGGGAGTCGAACCCAGGTCCATACGTGTGTAAGCACGTGCACACACAGAAACGTGTGCACCTGAAGATGAACTTGGTGTACAGCGTCTCTGCTGAGTACTCAGTGTACGCACACAAACACGCACACACAAGTACGCACACACAAGTACGCACACACAAGCACGCACACACAAGCACGCACACACAAGCACACACAAATGCAAAGTCATGAAGATCGGAGAAGGGCAAAGAAGACCGCTGACAGAGTACAGGCTAGGCGGACAAAGGCTACAAACCTCGGCAAAGGAGAAAAACCTTGGGGTGAGTATAACGCCAAGCACGTCTCCGGAGGCACACATCAACCAGATAACTGCGGCAGCATATGGGCGACTGGCAAACCTAAGATTACCGTTCCGTTACCTTAACAAGGAATCGTTCAAGACACTGTACACCGTGTACGTCAGGCCCATACTGGAGTATGCAGCACCAGTCTGGAACCCACACCTGGTCAAGCACGTAAGGAAACTAGAGAAAGTGCAAAGTTTTGCGACAAGGTTAGTTCCACAACTCAGGGGTCTGTCCTATGAAGAAAGATTGAGGGAAATAAGACTAACAACACTGGAGGAAAGAAGGGTCAGAGGAGACATGATAACGACATACAAAATACTGCGGGGAATCGACAAGGTAGACAGTGACAGGATGTTCCAGAGAGGGAACACAGAAACAAGGGGACACAACTGGAAGCTGAAGACTCAGATGAGTCAAAGGGATGTTAGGAAGCATTTCTTCAGCCACAGAGTAGTCAGGAAGTGGAATAGTCTAGAGAAAGATATAGTAGAGGCAGGAACCATACATAGTTTTAAGACGAGGTATGATAAAGCTCATGGAGCAGGGAGAGCAGAGACCCAGTAGCGGACAGCGAAGAGGCGGGGCCAGGAGCTGAGTCTCGACCCCTGCAACCACAATTAGGTGAGTACATGTTGTCGTCCACTATGACTGTGACTGTTCATTCATGACTGAGATAACGTACACGCTGACACACACACACACGCTCACAGGTAAATACACACATGTACACACGCACACGTACTGTGGTGAGGGCTGTACGTAAAGGACAAATGTGTACTTACTTGTTTTTAAAGTACACTACTATCAGTTACTTACAATAGTTCTGTTAGACCCACAGCTTGAAATTATTATTATTATTATTATTATTATTATTATTATTATTATTATTATTATTATTGTTAAATTAGACACATATTCAACACTTGGGTATCTTTATTGAGGAAACGTTTCGCCACACAGTGGCTTCATCAGTCCAATACATAGTGGATGATACCACTATGACCCCGCCTCCTCCTGCTTCATCTCACCTGTCTACAGTATATAAGCAACTTCTATTTGCCTTATGTTGTATTTACTTCAAGATTGATGGACTGAACACATCGACTCCAGGCCGAGGGACTGATTACCTCAAACTCCTCCTTTTATTACTACTTTCTTGTTTGTATTGGACTGATGAAGCCACTGTGTGGCGAAACGTTTCCTCAATAAAGATACCCAAGTGTTGCATATGTGTCTAATTTAACAACTTGTCGGTTCTCTGAACCATTCATCTACATTATTATTATTATTATTATTATTATTATTATTATTATTATTATTATTATTATTATTATTATTATTATTATTATTATTATTATTATTATAATTATTATTATTATTATTATTATTAATGGAGGTGTGGGCAGGAACAAGGGTAATAAATAAATGCCCAGGGTTGGGCATGCCAAGCATGCCAAAGGTCATTATTATTATTATTCCTGTTTTGAGAGAGAGAGAGAGAGAGAGAGAGAGAGGAGAGAGAGAGAGAGAGAGAGAGAGAGAGAGAAGAGAGAAGAAAAGAGAAGAGAAGAGAAAGAGAGAGAGAGAGAGAGAGAGAGAGAGACAGTACTGGTCAGTCCAGACTAAGGATGAGTTAAGAATAGTAATATAACAACTAAAATGTTTAAGAATAATGAACATGGAAGATGATGAAGAAGAGAAAGAAGAAGAAAAGAAGAAAAGAGGACAAAGATAAAAAATAGGAAGAAGAAAAAGAAGAAATCGAAGACAAGAAAAAGAAGAGCAGAAAAAGAAGAAAAAATAAGAAGAGTTAGAAGGTAAAGAAGGAGTTAAGAGGACTCCCCATGGTCCCCCCACACTGTATTGTACCCCACACACTGTATTGTACCCCACACACTGTATTGTACCCCACACACTGTATTGTACACCACACACTGTATTGTACACCACACACTGTATTGTACACCACACACTGTATTGTACACCACACACTGTATTGTACCCACACACTGTATTGTACACACACACTGTATTGTACACCACACACTGTATTGTACACCACACACTGTATTGTACACCACACACTGTATTGTACACCACACACTGTATTGTACCCCACACACTGTATTGTACCCCACACACTGTATTGTACACCACACACTGTATTGTACACCACACACTGTATTGTACTCCACACACTGTATTGTACACCACACACTGTATTGTACACCACACACTGTATTGTACACCACACACTGTATTGTACACCACACACTGTATTGTACACCATACATTGTATTGTACCCCACACACTGTATTGTACACCACACACTGTATTGTACACCACACACTGTATTGTACACCACACACACTGTATTGTCACACACTTATGCCACACTGTATTGTACACCACACACTGTATTGTACACCACACACTGTATTGTACACCACACACTGTATTGTACACCACACACTGTATTGTACACCACACACTGTATTGTACACCACACACTGTATTGTACACCACACACTGTATTGTACACCACACACTGTATTGTACCCCACACACTGTATTGTACACCACACACTGTATTGTACACCACACACTGTATTGTACACCACACACTGTATTGTACACCACACACTGTATTGTACACCACACACTGTATTGTACACCACACACTGTATTTACACCAACACTGTATTGTACACCACACACTGTATTGTACACCACACACTGTATTGTACACCACACACTGTATTGTACACCACACACTGTATTGTACACCCACTGTGTACCACTGTATTGTACCCCACACACTGTATTGTACACCACACACTGTATTGTACACCACACACTGTATTGTACACCACACACTGTATTGTACCCCACACACTGTATTGTACACCACACACTGTATTGTACACCACACACTGTATTGTACACCACACACTGTATTGTACACACACACTGTATTGTACACCACACACTGTATTGTACCCACACACTGTATTGTACACCACACACTGTATTGTACACATATTGCCACTCACTGTATTGTACACCACACACTGTATTGTACACCACACACTGTATTGTACACCACACACTGTATTGTACACCACACACTGTATTGTACACCACACACTGTATTGTACACCACACACTGTATTGTACCCACACACTGTATTGTACACCACACACTGTATTGTACCCACACACTGTATTGTACACCACACATGTATTGTACACACACACTGTATTGTACACCACACACTGTATTGTACACCACACACTGTATTGTACACCACACACTGTATTGTACACCACACACTGTATTGTCACCACACTTATTACACACTGTATTGTACACCACACACTGTATTGTACCCCACACACTGTATTGTACACCACACACTGTATTGTACACCACACACTGTATTGTACACCACACACTGTATTGTACACCACACACTGTATTGTACACCACACACTGTATTGTACCCCACACACTGTATTGTACCCCACACACTGTATTGTACACCACACACTGTATTGTACACCACACACTGTATTGTACACCACACACTGTATTGTACACCACACACTGTATTGTACACCACACACTGTATTGTACACCACACACTGTATTGTACACCACACACTGTATTGTACACCACACACTGTATTGTACACCACTAGTCAAGCAACGGCCCATAACTAACCGGTAATTTACGACTATTTATAAACGATTACGAGACATTTGCATAGCAAATCATAGGATAAGAGAGATGGCCTTTTTTTCAAGATTTTTTTTAGGTGTAAATACTTTTGGTCTCGTTCCTGAGGGAAGTGAACTGTTTTAAATGGTTTCGTCTGATTCTGGAGATTAAATGGCCGTGTTTATAATTCTGCTGGGGTAAAAAAGGCCGTGCTTATTGGCTAGCGTACTGTTCCCCCCCCCCTCAAAGAAAAAGGCGAAATAAATGGGTACACAAACGAAAGAAATGGCTTCGAGGTTTGTGAGGATTGAATGGGATGTTCAGTGAGGTTCTAGTTCTAATGGCTCTAGTGCTAATGGTTCTGGTTCTAATGGTTATTGTGCTAATGGTTCTAGTGCTAATGGTTCTGATTCTAATGGTTCTAGTTCTAATGGTTCTAGTTCTAATGGTTCTGATTCTAATGGTTCTAGTTAAAATGTTTCTAGTGCTAATGCTTCTGATTCTAATGGTTCTAGTTCAAATGGTTCTACTTCTTATGGTTCTACTTCTAATGGTTCCCTGGTATGGTTCTGGCCAGGACCTTTTACAAGAGGTGACCTGGCAATAATAAATGGCTACCCGCCGAGGAATCGAACCTCAGTTTTAACCTAGTGGTCCAGTGGTGGTCCACTTGAGGTTAAGACTGGTCCTGTGGTGGTCCTTTTATGGTCCAGTGACGGTCTACTAGAGGTTAAAACTGGTCCAGTGGTGGTCTTGTGATGGTCCACTGGTGGTCCAGTGATGGTCCACTAGAGGTTAAGACTTCCCGTGATGGTCCACTAGAGGTTAAGACTGGTCCAGTGGTGGTCCAGTGATGGTCCACTAGAGGTTAAGACTCTTCCCGTGATGGTCCACTAGAGGTTAAGACTGGTCCAGTGATGGTCCACCTGGTACACCATCATCATCAGAGACTGGCAGCAAGGGGAGAGGTGGGTGAGGATATTATCTTCTCTCAGTTGTGTTGTCTGGCCTCCCAGACTCCATCATAACTAATTATTGCTCATATGATGAGTTTGTTGAGGAAATGTGAGCTTACTGGTTGATTAAATGGCGCCATTGCTCAGCAACCATGGTGAGAGCATCATGGTAGGACCACCATGGTGGGACCATCATGGTGGGGGCCACTGTGTGCCTCCCACTGCTAGTTTTCTCCATAATATTAATACTCGTATAATTAATTTACGTCAATCTCCTGGTGAATCCATCATGCTAGTATCTTATTGCTTGTTTCAAGGTATAACATCATACCTTATTTAGACAATCACCTGTAATAAATAAGTAATAATCTCACCTGATTGCAGGTTACCTATGAGTTTGGATCCTTGAGACGCGTTCTCCACCAATCATATCTGAATACGTGTGATTTTACACGTTAAAAATACGATCAAATCACTCAATGTTTATATTTTGCAAATTTATTGTTGGCTTTAAAGATTCAGGTGTCTGGGGTAAGGAACAAGTGCGTTATTAAGGTCGTAAATTGTCTTCCAGGGTACAGGAGTGTCGTCCATCAACGTTGGGTTAAGTCACTTGTAGAAGAAACTCGTCATTATAACATTTATTTGCTATTAAAATTTCCTTCTAGGGCATCTAATCCCCTCACTGGTCTCAGTACTGATCCTTGGGGGACCCCCGCTGGTCACGCTTACCCAGCCTGATACTCCTGCCAGGTATCTGGTACTAGTGCAGTACTAGTGTAGTGTGCACCGTGCAGTACTAGTATAGAGTGTACCATGCAGGACTAGTGAAGAGCGCACCACCATACAGTACTAGTGTCGAGTGCACCATACAGTACAATTGTAGAGTGCACCACAATACAGTACTAGTGTCGAGTGCAACATGCAGTACTAGTGTAACGTGCACCATGCAGTACTAGTGTAGAGTGCACCATGCAGTACTAGTGTAGAGTGCACCATGCAGTACTAGTGTAGAGTGCAACATGCAGTACTAGTGTAGAGTGCCAAAGTGCAGTACTAGTGTAGAGTGCACCATGCAGTACTAGTGTAGAGTGCACCATGCAGTACTAGTGTAGAGTGCACCATGCAGTACTAGTGTAGAGTGCACCGTGCAGTACTAGTGTAGAGTGCACCATGCAGTACTAGTGTAGAGTGCACCGTGCAGTACTAGTGTAGAGTGCACCGTGCAGTACTAGTGTAGAGTGCACCGTGGAGTACCAATGTAGAGAGCATCGCGCAGTACTAGTGTAGTGTGCACCGTGCAGTACTATTGTAGAGTGCACCATGCAGTACTAGCGTAGAGTGCACCATACAGTACTAGTGTAGAGTGCACCATGCAGTACTAGTGTAGAGTGCACCATACAGTACTAGTGTCGAGTGCACCATGCAGTACTAGTGTAGAGTGCACCATACAGTACTAGTGTCGAGTGCACCATGCAGTACTAGTGTCGAGTGACCATCAGTACTAGTGTAGAGTGCACCATGCAGTACTAGTGTAGAGTGCACCACCATACAGTACTAGTGTAGAGTGCACCATGCAGTACTAGTGTAGAGTGCACCACCATACAGTACTAGTGTCGAGTGCACCATACAGTACTAGTGTAGAGTGCACCATGCAGTACTAGTGCAGAGTACACCATGCAGTACTAGTGTAGAGTGCACCATGCAGTACTAGTGTAGAGTGCACCATGCAGTACTAGTGTAGAGTGCACCATGCAGTACTAGTGTAGAGTGCACCATGCAGTACTAGTGTAGAGTGCACCATGCAGTACTAGTGTAGAGTGCACCGTGCAGAACTAGTGTAGAGTGCAAAGTGCAGTACTAGTGTAGAGTGCACCGTGCAGTAGTAGTGTAGAGTGCAAAGTGCAGTACTATTGTAGAGTGCATCGTGCAGTACTAGTGTAGAGTGCACAACCATACAATACTAGTGTAGAGTGCACCATGCACATTACCTCCGCTCCTGTCACTCGACTCAGCTCTCCTGCGTACTCCTAACCCTTTTTCTCCCTTATTCCCCATTTATCCTTTCGTTCCATTATTCCCCTATATGACAGTGTGGCTAAAATACTAATACTAATAATAGTAATGATAATAAAGTTAATAATTAATTAATAAATTTTATCGCCAAATGACTAACTTACAAATTATTTTCTGTTTTGGTACAGACACTGTTTTCTCTCAGCTCTAAATAGAGCTTCAAAAAAGCTCTATTTAGAGCAACACATCTATATATATATATATATATATATATATATGTATATATATATATATATATATATATATATATATATATATATATATATATATATATATATATATATATATATATATATATATATATAATATATATATATATTTCGTTTGATTGTCTGCTGACTTAAACAAATTAGTGTTAAGATATAATAATTGGGGACCAGATATAAATGTTATATCTGGTTTAGCATGCTCGAGGCTGGCACTTTATGACCAGTTTTTATATATCTCATATAATGAGCCTCACATTTGCATAATAAGATATATAATGCAGATTATAGGTAATAGTAATTTGCATAAATTTGCTTGTGCAGTGTATAAATATATATCATGTATAAATAATAAGAATAATAATGATGCGATGCTATCCTGTCTCAGGTCAAGGTCCCTCAGAATTACAATGAATCCCACAATAAGGTTCTAGATTGCTTTAATAAAAATTATAAAAATTTCCTATGAACGTATTTTGTAAGAGGTAAACCAGGACTTCAGTTATTCTTTTCAGCCTGGGGGACGTACTTTGTAAGAGGTAAGCCAGGACCTCAGTCATTCTTTAAGCCTGGGGGACGTACTTTGTAAGAGGTAAGCCAGGACCTCAGTCATTCTTTAAGCCTGGGGGACGTACTTTGTAAGAGGTAAGCCAGGACCTCAGTCATTCTTTAAGCCTGGGGGACGTATCTGACAAGCAGTAAGCCAGGACCTCAGTCAGTGAGATTCACTGTGGGGATTCTACAGCACTTGCTTCCGTGGTTTGGTTGGTTGGTTAATAGGATTTAAAGCCTGTCGACCACACGAAAGATACGCATCTCTCAGTATGCATACATTGAGAAATACAAACCTCTCAGTGTGCATACACTGAGAGTACACACCTATCAGTGTGTATATACCGAGAGCTCCAAACCTCTTAGAGTATATAGCCTTGATACTTTGTTTACGGGCATCAATGTTATAAACAATACTGACATGTAATCCTCGCAGTGCGATACCTCGAGGTACTGATGGTGAGAGTCACAAGAGACATATACACCTAGAGGTATGTATCTCCCAGTGTATATTTACTTTAATCCCTATTTTAGGGATTAAATTATTCTTGGCATTTGGTGAACAGGCTACAGATAGACTCGTTTAGTTGATGAAACAGCGTTTGTTTTTCCTGGCCAGTTTAGTGGTCGAGTCCCGTCTGGTAAACCCAAGTTGTTCTCGCTCTTTCACAACATTTAGTAAACAGAATCACTAGCTGGTAGTGTCCTAGCCAGCTGCCCTAGCTGGTAGTGTCCTAGCCAGCTGTCCTAGCTGGTAATGTCCTACCTGGTAGTGTCCTAGCCAGCTGCCCTCACACAGAGTATATAAATCAGAAGAAGATTCACATATCTGAAAGATGTTACAGAGACGAGTGAGATCCTCCAAACTGTGTTCTTCAGCGCTGATAATATTTCACCTCAAGTATTACAGGGAATCAAAAATCTAGTGCCTTCTCCTTTTCTTTCCCTTCTTCCTCCTTCTCCTATTTCTCCTCTTCTTCCTCCCCTTCGTCCTCCTCCTTCTCCTTATTTACAGCTTAGATAAAGTTTTTCCTTATCTTTCAAGAATTTACAATTTGTCATCAAGCGTTACCACCCCAGGTAGAGGGTTTTCAGGGGCGACACAGTTGCCAGAGTGAGAGGAGGAGGAGGAGGAGATAGAAAGTGACGTGGAAGAAAAGTAGACAATAAAAAAATAGGTAAAAAGAACTCAAGTCTTGGTAAGAATGAGGATGTGAATACCACAAAGAGCAAGAAGAAGAGGATAGAAGGAACAAGAATAAGTAGAATAAGAATAACAAGGTAAAAAAAAACAGAAGCAAAATAATAAAATGATAAAAAAAGATAAAAGAGAGTGGAAAGAGAAGGCACAGAAACAATTAAAAGATCAAAAATGTCTTAACATAGCAAACTGTTGATGTTAGAGAAGTGTGAGTAGAGAGAATGTGATAAAGACTAGAGAAGATGATGAACTGGAAAAATGAAAAGTTTCTGTGCCTCTTTCAGTTCCAATGAAAAAAAGAGTAAAGAGCAAAGTAGAGATAATAAAAAAGGTGGCTCCCACATGGCTCCCAAGGAGGTAACCTCAGCTTCTTCAATGACCATCTTCAGGACTCAAGTTACAAAATGTGATAGACTTTGAACAGGGCCATTCATGCCTGGAGACGAGAAGTCCTGGTCCTTTTCTGGGTGGAATGGAGAAGAGAGTCAAGGAAGGAGAGGTGATGGTGGTTGTCCCTCTGTGATCCTTTTAGTGGAGGGACCTCAGAGGTAGTTGAAACGACGTGGTCTCTAAGACCATCTTGGTGAGACTTTTAGTGGGAGTGACCCTCAGGGGTAGTTGAACGACGTGGTCTCTAAGGTCCATCTTGGTGGAGACTGTAGGAGAGGGACTCAGGGAGTGAACGACGTGGTCTCTAGACCATCTTGGTGACTTTTAGTGGGATCTGACCTCAGGGGTAGTTGAAACGACGTGGTCTCTAAGACCATCTTGGTGGAGACTTTTAGTGGGAGGGACCTCAGGGGTAGTTGAAACGACGTGGTCTCTAAGACCATCTTGGTGGAGACTTTTAGTGGGAGGGACCTCAGGGGTTGTTGAAGCGACGTGGTCTCTAAGACCATCTTGGTGGAGACTTTTATAGATTGAGAAATATGTACAAAGATATATGTAAGAGACGTAAGAGGAGGTTTCTCTAATGTCTCTTTATGAAGGAGAAACACGGAAAATGAAGAAAGAAGAGGGAAGAGAGCGAGAGAGAGAGAGAGAGAGATGACATGATTCGTCCAACCTTTTGGTCTTAGAAGAGAAGAATCTCCTCTCATTTCCTCCTTTCCTCTCTATTTCACTCTCTCCTTCCCTCTCCACCTCCTGTTTTCCTTCCCTCTTTACCTCCCTCTCTAACCTCCCCGCCTTTCTTCCATGGCTACTGTGAAAGCCAAGTGTTATATTCTTAATACTGTAATTTTTGGCCTGTCTTTCTAAAAAACGTTCTTTGGCCAGTTAAGATTTTTCTGCTATTTTTATTTGTTTATTATTATTATTATTAGTTTGCTATCTCACGTTATTCATACATTTCTTGTGCCTTGAATCTTCTTCAGTCACTTTCAGAAGTTCACCAGAGTCACTTTCAGAAGGTCACCAGAGTCACTTTCAGAAGTTCACCAGAGTCACTTTCAGAAGTTCACCGGAGTCACTTTCAGAAGTTCACCAGAGTCACTTTCAGAAGTTCACCAGAGTCACTTTCAGAAGTTCACCGGAGTCACTTTCAGAAGTTCACCAGAGTCACTTTCAGAAGGTCACCAGAGTCACTTTCAGAAGTTCACCAGAGTCACTTTCAGAAGTTCACCAGAGTCACTTTCAGAAGTTCACCAGAGTCACTTTCAGAAGTTCACCGGAGTCACTTTCAGAAGTTCACCATAGTCACTTTCAGAAGTTCACCAGAGTCACTTTCAGTAGTTCACCAGTAACTTTCAGTAGTTCACCAGAGTCACTTTCAGTAGTTCACAAGAGTCACTTTCAGTAGTTCACCAGTCACTTTCAGTAGTTCACAAGAGTCACTTTCAGTAGTTCACCAGTCACTTTAAGTAGTTCACAAGAGTCACTTTCAGTAGTTCACCAGTCACTTTCATCTGCGCCTCTTGAACACCGTAGCCACTCCTTAAATTTGTTTCTGGCGTTGAATACTTCCACCTCTTATTTTTTTTATCTTCCAAACAATGCAGTGATCTAGCCTGTGGTTCTTCTAGTTATTCTCCGCTGACTACTTCCTGGAACCATCGTTGACACCATCTTCCTTGCCTTCTGCAGGTTCTTCGTCTTCACTACCTTTCTGCAACTATCACAAAGAATTTGGCTTCTTCTTTCTTCAGTCATGTGCCTTTCTCACTTCCTGGAACCATCACTGAGGCGACTCCTTCTTTGTCATGCAGGTTCTTCTCCTTTCTTAATTTCCTGGAAATGTTACTGAGGCGACTCCTTCTTTGTCATGCAGGTTCTTCTTCTTTCTTAACTTCCTGGAAATGTCACCGAGGCGACTTCTTCTTTGTCATGCAGGTTCTTCTTTCCATACATCCTGGAACCGCCACTAAGGCGACTTTCTCTGCCTGGCACATGATCTCCTATCCAGTCTTCCTGAACTATCTTCAAAACTACCTCCTTCGTCTTCTGTAGGTTCTTGCCACTTCACACGCCCTACATCTACATATATAACCTTCTTCGCTTCCTGGAAGATCTTTTTCTTCCCTTACTTCCAGAAACAACCGCCACTGTCATGATCTTTTAGTCATCTGAATATTCTCTCTCCTTGCCACATCATGAGAGCCACTGACCATCTGCTGCTCCTCCTCCAGGTTCGTGTCACAGCTCAGTGCATCCTACTCGTCTACGAGGATCCACTGTGAGAACATTCCTGGACTGGTGCGTCGCCAGAGGGTGCTGTGTAAGCGTCACCCTGACGCCATGCTGGCGGTGACGGAAGGAGCCATCCAGGGCGTCAGACACTGCCAGAAGCAGTTCCAGGACGCCCGCTGGAACTGCTCCACCATCCCTAGAGACGCCTCCGTCTTCGGAAGACACGTCCTGAAAAGTACGTACGTGGCAGGCAGGTGTTAGAAGAACTGAGGTGTTTGTTCCCCTGTATCAGCCTGTCTCTTGCTCCAGTTATTCTTCTCCTTATATCTCTCTCTTTATTTATCATTGTATCTTCTCCTTATATATCTCTCTCTATTTCTTATTGTATATCTCACCTACCTTCTTGCTTTTATTTTGTCATTAAACTTAGGTACAACAGCATCCCTTTTCTTCTTCTTCTTCTTCTTCTTCTTCTTCTTCTTCTTCTTCTTCTTCTTCTTCTTCTTCTTCTTCTTCTTCTTCTTCTTCTTCTTCTTCTTCTTCTTCTTCTTCACAGTTATATAATTCTGAACTTCTTTAATAATGTTACTGAAAATATTTTATTGGATATTTTGATGTTGAAAATTATAAGAGCACAGCGCGCCTGCGCTCCCTCCCACATTCTCTCTCCCACCCACCTGCCTCCCACAGTCCTCTGCCTCCCACATTCCTCCCATTCACCTTACATCCCTTTCACATGTTCTTAATCCCACATCCCTTTCTTCCCTCCCTCATACTTTTCATTCCATCCTCCCACCTCCCATCTTTTAGCATAACTCCTTCTTCTCCCACATAACCCCCTCCCTCCCTACATCCCTCCATTCCTCCCTCCATTCCTCCCTCCCTACATCCCTCCATTTCTCCCTCCATTCCTCCCTCCCTATATCCCTTCATTCCTCCCTCCCTACATCCCTCCATTCCTCCCTCCTTACATCCCTTCATTCCTCCCTCCCTACATCCCTCCATTCCTCCCTCCCTACATCCCTCCATTCCTCCCTCCCTACATCCCCCACCCACATAACTCCTCCCTCCCGCTTTTTCCTTGGGACGAGACCCCCCTAGTGTGCCACACCAAGTGACCAGGTGATGGAGGTGTCACGCCTGGTGACCAGGTGATGGAGGTGTCACACCAGGTGACCAGGTGATGGAAGTGTCACACCAGGTGACCAGGTGATGGAAGTTTCACACCAGGTGACCAGGGGGTGGTGTGTCACACAAGGTGACTTAGTGGTGGTGTTGACCAGGTGTTGGTGTTGACCAGGTGGTGGTATTGATCAGTTGGTGTTGTTGACCAGGTGATGTTGTTGACCAGGTGTTGGTGTTGACCAGGTGGTGTTGTTGACCAGGTGGTGTTGTTGATCAGGTGGTGGTGTTGACCAGGTGGTGGTTTTGACCAGGTGGTAGTGTTGACCAGGTGGTGGTGTTGACCAGGTGGTGGTGTTGACCAGGTGGTGGTGCTGACCAGGTGGTGTTGTTGACCAATTGGTGTTGTTGACTAGGTGGTGGTGTTGACCAGGTGGTGGTGCTGACCAGGTGTTGGTGTTGACCAGGTGGTGGTATTGACCAGGTGGTGGTGTTGACCAGATGGTGGTGTTGACCAGGTGGTGGTGTTGACCAGGTGGTGTGTTGTTGACCAGGTGGTGTGGTGTTGACCAGGTGGTGGTGTTGACCAGGTGGGGTTGACCAGGTGGTAATGCTGTTCCAGCAGGTACGAGGGAGGCAGCCTTCGTGTACGCTATCAACAGTGCTGGCGTTGTCCAGGCCATCACGCGCGCTTGTTCCAGAGGCGCCATTACTAACTGCGCTTGTGACCTTAACAAGCAGGTGAGGCCATGACCTTGTGACCTTAATAAGCAGGTGAGTCCATGACCTTAACAAACAGGTGAGTCATGACCCTGTGACCTTAACAAGCAGTGAGTCCATGACCTTGTGACCTTAACAAGCAGGTAAGTCCATGACCTTAGCAAGCAAGTGAGTCCATGACCTTGTGACCTTAATAAGAAGGTGAGTCCATGACCTTAACAAGCAGGTGAGTCCATGAACTTGTGACCTTAGCAAGCAGGTAAGACACTGATCAGCAAACTCGTACTGACTGCTTTACGGTAGCTTAAATTAGGTAATAGGTGGTACTCATGTTAGGTGGTACTGTTAGGTTACCTATGGTTAGAACAGATGCATTTCGGTTGCTTCAAGCAACCTGTACTGCATAACCTCAGTCACTTCTACCTTAATGCATGCGAAAGGTATAGTGCAGAGTGGAGTTAAATATTAACGTTGAGAAGTGACAGTGAAGAGTCTCTAGCAAGTTATCACATGGAAATTAATATATAAGTTTCTTTAATAAAAATTGACAAATTAGGACATACACAGAACAACACAAATTCAAACTTTTCACCAATACCAGTTTTAAAAGTTTAAAACCAAGCCGAAGAGGCGTTCTGTAGTTATCTCACAAATATCAATATCCCATAATTCATTAACACTAAGTTTGAAGTCTCTCAGAAGCTGCATTATCAAGTTATTGTATTGAAGGTTTGAAGCCAATCAGATGAAGCCTTCACAAATTATCCTATCAAAACCAGTATTTCTGTTTCCCATTTTTTTTTCAATAAAAATGGCAGTTTTGGACCTAGACAGGAAAAAAATCAATCCAATTTTTTTTTTCAAATATTAACCAGTGATTAAAATTCAGTAACTTTAATTTAAACTTTGGATATATGACATAAATGTTTTAAATAAGAACGTAAGAACGGAGGAGCACTGCATCAGGACTACTGGCCTATGCTAGGCAAACCATACCACGGGCGGGGTTAGAACCCGCGATCATAAATTCATAAAACTCCAGACCGACGCATTAGCCTGGAGTTTTATGGCTGGAGTTTTATGACTCTCTGACCGCGGGTTCTATCCTCGCCCGTGGTATGGTTTGTTTGCAATCGTGTCATTACGATATCGTGAGCTATGATAGGCAGCCAGACGTCACCCGTACATACAAATTACATTATGTAGATTTAAACTTCGATAACTCAGTAAAGTCAAACTTTGACTTACGATAAGTCAGTAAAGTCAAGCTTTGACTTACGATAAGCCAGTAAAGTCAAACTTTGACTTGTGTCATCAGGAGAGACATTGTCCAGGTCTTTAACGAAACAATTTGTTCAATAAAGACTAAGTTTCCTTAGATAGAAAAAAACACATAAGTATAATAAGTGTCATTTAAATTGTTATTTAAGTTAAGACGTTATTTATAAAGTTGTAGATAAAGTTACCTAAGATAACAGTGGAGAGAGAGAGGGAGAGAGAGAGAGAGAGAGAGAGAGAGAGAGAGAGAGAGAGAGAGAGAGAGAGAGAGAGAGAGAGAGAGAGAGAGAGAGAGAGAGAGAGAGAGAGAGAGAGAGAGAGAGAGAGAGAGAGAGGGAGAGAGAGAGTATTTACCTAGGTGTGTAGTCTGTAAGACTAGTATATGTCCCACAGCATCACTACAAAGGTGCATCTCCACGCTTATATTGCTGCACAAAGTAACTCTGTCACCGTTGCAGGGCAGCCAGAGGGACCGGGCGGGTCAGTTCAGCTGGGGCGGGTGTTCCGACAACATCCGCTACGGCACCGCCTTCTCCAGGAAGTTCATCGACGCCAGGGACCGACGCCAGCGAGACGCCAGAGCTCTCATGAATCTCCACAACAATCGTGCTGGACGCAAGGTCAGGGGGCAGGAAGGGGGAAGTGTCTAGTGGCAAGAGAAGGGAAGCTAAAGGTCAGGGAGAGAAAATGAAGTGGTGAGGGAAGGGGTAGGAATAATAGTGAAAGAAGGGGCAATGAGTTATGAGAGAAGGCAGGTAAATTAATGGTGAAGGAAAGTTAATTAGGTGTAGGGATGAGAGTAGAGGGGTGATTAGGTTGGGGGGAAGAGGGATCTGAAGGTAGGGGTGACGAAGAGCTTAAAGCTCAGAGAAAGTGGAATAAGAGAAGGAGCGTGTACATGAATGACAAGACTGGAGGGTGTACATGAATGACAAGACTGGAGGGTGCGCCATCTTTCTAGAGAGAGCGGGATATTGTTGGTAATTATTAAATGGTGTCACAGATACTGTTGGTAATACTTAAATAGTGTCATAGATAAGAAAAAGGTTTGGTTTACGAATATTAGACAAAATTTAGGGTTTGAGACGGCGTAACCTGCCAGCGGCAGGTTACGCCGTCACTTTAAAGTGTTGGTGGTGTCTTCTTGCAGGCTGTGAGGAAGAAGATGCGTCTTGAGTGCAAGTGCCACGGGGTTTCCGGCTCCTGCACCGTCAGGACCTGCTGGCAGACCATGGCGCCTTTCGGAGCCACGGCTCGCTGGCTAAAAAGCCGCTATGACGGAGCCACGGAGGTCAGCGTCCTGCCTAATGGCGCTGGTCTTGTCCCCCGTCACGGAGACCACAAAAAGCCCAGGAAGAAGGACTTAGTCTACCTTGAACCTTCACCTGACTACTGTGACGCAGATGTCTCCTCAGGTAGGTGAGAGAGAGAGAGGGGGGAGAGAAAGAGAAAGAGAGAGAGGGAGAGAGAAAGAGAGAGAGGGAGAGAGAGAGAGAGAGAGAAAGAGAGAAAGAGGGAGAGAGAGTATTAACGTGGGCCAAACTACTAATAACTTGTTGAAAATGGTATAAAATACCAACAAGTTGAAGATTAAGACACATGTGCAACACTTGGGTATCTTTATTGATGAAACGTTTCGCCTACACAGTAGACTTCTTCAGTCAAATACAGAGGCAACAGCAGTAATGAGAGTTGAACTCTTCTCCAGGCTGAGGGACTGACCACCTCAAATACTTTTACTCCAAGGTTGATGGACTGATTACATCATCTTTATTTCATTACTACAGCTGCCTTTGTATTTGACTGAAGAAGCCTACTGTGTAGGCGAAACGTTTCATCAATAAAGATACACAACTGTTGTACATGTGTTTTAATATAATACTAACTTGTACATCACTGGCTTTCCTTGTCTTCCCCCAGGGTTCACTGCATGGCTCTGGCTTTCTTTGTCTTCCCCAGGGTTCACTGCATGACTCTGGCTTTCCTTGTCTTCCCCCAGGGTTCACAGGCACTGGAGGTCGACAGTGTAACCGCACTTCCAAGGGTACTGATGGCTGCGACTTACTGTGCTGCGGCCGAGGTTACGACACCCGCAGGCGGCTCATCAGCACTAAGTGTGAGTGCAAGTTCCAGTGGTGCTGCTCCGTCGACTGTAAAACCTGTGAGTCGTGGCAAGACCTTCACTTCTGCAAGGTGTGGCAGGAACCCTCACCTCGTGTCTGACCTGCCTATCACCTACTCTTGCGTGTTTGACCTGCCTTTCACTTACTCTTGCGTGTCTGACCTGCCTATCACCTACTCTTGCGTGTCTGACCTGCACATGGCCCGTTGTTACCAAGTTTTCTTAATAAACAGGATTCATCAGCCTGTACAGGCAGCACAGGGGCCGTCACATAGTGTTTAACCTGCACATTTCTTGAGTACTAGAGGACTTATTACCTATTACTTCTTGGGAGTCTATTTTCTCAGACTATAACATGAAACCTGTGTAAGATTGGCTCTGGTTGACAGGTTAGTCATCCCAAGGCTGACCTGCTCGTTCTACACGCTCTGACACTTCTCCTAATTTACCATTCAGAGATGTATTTGTATTATTAATGAGACACCTGTGCAACAAGTGTCTCATTCTTAAACTTGCTGGTTTTCTTAACCATTTATACCACACATATTTGGATCTACAAGCCAACATGTTCTTGAGACTCGTGCGTCTCACTGAGGCGATTTGCAAAATGGGTCAGAAGTGAGTGGGAAATGACATGAAATCATTCACTCAGGACACTTTTATTGAAGCGTTTCGGTCCTTGGACCTTGATCACTTCAAATACTTCTCCAAAGGTCCCAAGATTTAAATGATTTACATAAACATGTGCCGAGTGAAAGTATTCTTGTTGAGTTTCCCTAAGTTGTCGGAAGTCAATTGTCTTCTCATTACAGGGACCAGAAGTGTCCCTGGTTTGTTACCAGGGAACAGATGGGGGCCAGAAGTGTCCCTGGTTTGTTACCAGGGAACAGATGGGGGCCAGAAGTGTCCCTGGTTTGTTACCAGGGAACAGATGGGGGCCAGAAGTGTCCCTGGTTTGTTACCAGGGAACAGATGGGGGCTAGAAGTGTCCCTGGTTTGTTACCAAGGAACAGATGGGGGCCAGAAGTGTCCCTGGTTTGTTACCAGGGAACAGATGGGGGTTAGAAGTGTCCCTGGTTTGTTACCAAGGAACGGATGGAGTTTAAACCCCTTGCAAGAGAACGCGAAACTTCAGAGGCCAGTGTGTTAACAACTTTGAACATACTCGGACAAATAGTCTTGGACAATATACTTCAACTCTAAGAAAAGTATTCTGATCCCGTGAATGTGTAATACCAGACACAAGAATATTTCTTATACAAAAAGATAAGTAACTGGGAAAAATGATGTTGCAGCATCTTTTATGATGACAGGAACACATCTCTCAGTGGACACGTCATCTTCCAGTACCAACATCATCTCCCAGTACTAGCATCATCTCCCAGTACTAGCATCATTTCCCAGTACTAGCATCATCCCCAATACTAACATCATCTCCCAGTACTAGCATCATCTCCCAGTATTAGCATCATCTCCCAGTACTAGCATCATCTATCAGTACTAGCATCATCTCCCAGTAATATCATCATCTCCTAGTACTAGCATAATCTCTAGTAAGGCTGATACGACGCTCGTCTGAATTAAGTCCAAATATTCTTTCATTACGACTCATTGTTCAGAATGTATTATCCCGGTGTTCAGAATGTTGTAATATCCCGGAGTTCAGAATGTTGTAATATCCCGGTGTTCTGAATGTTGTAATATCCCGGAGTTCAGAATGTTGTAATATCCCGGTGTTCAGAATGTTGTAATATCCCGGAGTTCAGAATGTTGTAATAACCCGGTGTTCAGAATGTTGTAATATCCCGGTATTCAGATTGTACATAATACTCGGTGTTCAGATTATGTCTTATCCATGGTGTTTAGAACACAAGCCTCCTACACTTCTCGTAGTGTGTTGTGTGTGCTCCTATGTGTCTGTACACTTATCATTTTGTGTACCTTAACCAGAGTGCTTCTTTTTACCCTGTGTGTACGCCACATGTGTACACGAGCCGTGTACACCTACTTGAGGTAATGTGTACATACCAGCCGTCTACACACTGTTTGACTGTCATACCTCTTCTGCCCTCGTCCTCCAACATCTCTCTCCAACACTTCTCTCTCCAACACACTTCTCTCCCTCCAGCACCTCTCTTCAACACTTCTCTCTCCCTTCAACTCCTCTCTCCAACACTTCTCTCTCTCTCCAACACCTCTCTCCAACACTTCTCTCTCTCTCCAACACCTCTCTCCAACACTTCTCTCCCTCCATCACCTCTCTCTTCCTCTAACCCTCTCTGCCCTGACGTGTAATCTCTTGTTGTAGTCGTCTGTAATTGGTTACAGCAGTCACAGGTAACCTGTTACCGTAATCTGCTGTAACTTAGTAATGTACTAACCTGTAACCTGATACTGTAGAGTGCTGTAGCTTCCTACAGTAGTCTGCTGTAACTTAGTAATGTACTAAGCTGTAACCTGATACTGTAGAGTGCTGTAAATTCCTACAGTAGTCTGCTGTAACAGGCGGGTAAACATCTTTGTAATTTGTGAAGATAAATATTTTTGGGTCAATATAATTTAACTATTTTGTGACCATGTCTAAAAGTATCTATGTCTAAGAATATCTGTGTCTAAAAGTAACTATGTCTAAGAATATCTATGTCTAAAAGTATCTATGTCTAAAAGTATCTATGTCTAAAAGTATCTATGTCTGAAAGTATCTATGTCTAAAGGTATATCTCTATTGCCGTCTTCTAATTCTATTTTCAACAAAACTACAAGTTTGTGGAGGATATTTTTCTCATAGAATATAGAAAGGAATATCTGCCTCTGAAACTATAATATTGAACCTTGTCAATATTGAATTTGAGAACCTGTGAGCCTAGTCAATGTATGTATGTATGTATGTATGTTTGTATGTATGTATGTATGTATGTATGTATGTATGTATGTATGTATGTATGTATGTATGTATGTATGTATGTATGTATGTATGTATAGCTTAGCAACCTCCCAGTTGTATATTATTTAATATTTCTATCAGAGATAATACAAAGCTTCCTTGATTCAATACCACAGCAACAGTTTAATGATTATTATTATTATTATTATTATTATTATTATTATTATTATTATTATTTAAATATTATTATTATTATTATTATTATTATTTAAATATTATTATTATTATTATTATTATTATTATTATTATTATTATTATTATTATTATTATCATCATCATCATTATTATAAAACTGGTTGTATGACAACTGTCTCCATAATGATAAGCCTTATATATATATATATATATATATATATATATATATATATATATATATATATAAAATATATATATATATATATATATATATATATATATATATATATATATATATATATATATATATATATATATATATATATATATATATAATTTTAGGTTACCTATGTATAAATTTATCTTTGTGTTTTAATAAACATGAAGAAGAAAGATGTGTTTTATTTTCATATATTTGTGTTTATATGTCATTATTTCTCTCAGTTTCACCATCTTTATCTATCTCTCCGCTCACTCTTTATTCTTCATCTTTCTTTTTCTCTACGTCAAGAAGATGGTCCCATCAGTGAGGTTTATATATGTATGGAAGACCATTAGGAATAGTGGTCTGGTGACTGTTGTGTCGTGACAGTAGCAGTGGTGACTATTGTGTCATAGCTAACGACTATCGTGTCGTGGCAGTAGCAGTGGTGACTATTATGTCACCACTGCTACTATGTTGTCTAATAACTTATAGAAACCATACATATTGCTAATAACTTATAGAAACCATACATATTGCTAATAACTTATAGAAACCATACATATTGCTAATAACTTATAGAAACCATACATATTGCTAATAACTTATAGAAACCATACATATTGCTAATAACTTATAGAAACCATACATATTGCTAATAACTTATAGAAACCATACATATTGCTAATAACTTATAGAAACCATACATATTGCTAATAACTTATAGAAACCATACATATTGCTAATAACTTATAGAAACCATACATATTGCTAATAACTTATAGAAACCATACATATTGCTAATAACTTATAGAAACCATACATATTGCTAATAACTTATAGAAACCATACATATTGCTAATAACTTATAGAAACCATACATATTGCTAATAACTTATAGAAACCATACATATTGCTAATAACTTATAGAAACCATACATATTGCCTAATATCTTACATAAACCATACATGTTGCCTAATAACTTATAGAAACCATACAAGTTGCCTAATAACTTACAGAAACCATACAAGTTGCCTAATAACTTACAGAAACCATTCACAGTACTTACTGACTTGAATATATACGTAGACACAGTAAATTAGATTTCAGGAAAAAAGTTCAGCTGCCGACCCATTTAAACCCACTTTTTACTGCCACCAAAAAAATTAAAAATAAAAATTAAAATACTGGCATAAAAAGTATCTCTCTTGAGTGTCTAACATTATTGATTAATGAGAGTCAGTAAAGTCTTTTAAAATTATATTAAATTTATCTAACAGAACTTTTACCAAGGTTAAAAAAATCTTACCTAGGATTTTAATTTAATAATAATTAATGACTATATATATATATAGACTGTGTGTGTGTGCCTTCCCAGGTACAAGATAATAACAAACAGTCACAGATAACTTTCCCCAGGGTACGTACCTCAGGGCACGTATCCCAGGGCACGTATAACAGGACACGTATCCCAGGACACGTACTTCTAAATCTTATCTGGGCTTATTACAGACAATTACTCACTAGGGCACATCTGTCCACACCTGGGCACACCTGGGCACACCTGTCCACACCATCCAGGTGTATAACTCACAAGGTAAGTATTACCACCCTGGACGAGCCTTCATACCCACGTTGAGTGGGTACGGGGCACAGGCCAAACTAAAGGCCAGTGGGTACATACCTGGCTTAGATACCCGAGGTCAGGGGAGTTCCACAAACCCTAAGGGAGGTACGATTAGGGTTCAAGGGTGATGGAAGGTGTACGTGGGTGGTGATCCCCCCCACCCAGCCAGGTCTACAAACACCCCCTTTTTGGTGTTGTAAATTACTGAGTGTAAATGACGAGGTACTGAAGTAGTGTACAACACTGTAGTAGTGTACAACACTGTAGTAGTGTACAACACTGTAGTAGTGTACAACACTGTAGTAGTGTACATCACTGTAGTAGTGTACAACACTGTAGTAGTGTACAACACTGTAGTAGTGTACATCACTGTAGTAGTGTACAACACTGTAGTAGTGTACAACACTGTAGTAGTGTACAAGTACTGTAGTAGTGTACAAGTACTGTAGTAGTGTACAAGTACTGTAGTAGTGTACAAGTACTGTAGTAGTGTACAAGTACTGTAGTAGTGTACAAGTACTGTAGTAGTGTACAACACTGTAGTAGTGCACAAGTACTGTAGTAGTGTACAACACTGTAGTAGTGTACAAGTACTGTAGTAGTGCACAAGTACTGTAGTAGTGTACAACACTGTAGTAGTGTACAAGTACTGTAGTAGTGTACAAGTACTGTAGTAGTGTACAAGTACTGTAGTAGTGTACAAGTACTGTAGTAGTGTACAAGTACTGTAGTAGTGTACAAGTACTGTAGTAGTGTACAACACTGTAGTAGTGTACAAGTACTGTAGTAATGTACAAGTACTGTAGTAGTGTACAAGTACTGTAGTAGTGTACAAGTACTGTAGTAGTGTACAAGCACTGTAGTAATGTACAAGTACTGTAGTAGTGTACAAGTACTGTAGTATTGTACAACACTGTAGTAGTGTACAAGTACTGTAGTAGTGTACAAGTACTGTAGTAGTGTACAAACACTGTAGTAATGTACAAGCACTGTAGTAGTGTACAAGTACTGTAGTATTGTACAACACTGTAGTAGTGTACAAGTACTGTAGTAGTGTACAAGTACTGTAGTAGTGTACAAACACTGTAGTAATGTACAAGCACTGTAGTAGTGTACAAGTACTGTAGCAGTGTACAGTACTGTAGTAGTGTACAAGTACTGTAGTAGTGTACAAGTACTGTAGTAGTGTACAAGTACTGTAGTAGTGTACAAGTACTGTAGTAGTGTACAAGTACTGTAGTAAATTAGACACATATGCAACACTTGGGTATCTTTATTGAGGAAACGTTTCGCCACACAGTGGCTTCATCAGTCCAATACAAAGTAGAAAGGTGTAAGGAGAGGATTAGTTTGAGGTTATCAGTCCCTCGGCCTGGAGTCGATGTGTTCAGTCCATCAATCTTGTTAGAAGTGTAGCACAAGGCCGTAGAGGTGACTTATATGCTGTAATCAGGTGAGATGAAGCAGGAGGAGGCGGGGTCATAGTGGTACCATCCACTATTGGACTGATGAAGCCACTGTGTGGCGAAACGTTTCCTCAATAAAGATACCCAAGTGTTGCATATGTGTTTAATTTATAACTTGTCGGTTCTCTGAACCATTCATCTACAAGTACTGTAGTAGTGTACAACACTGCAGTAGTGTACAAGTACTGTAGTAGTGTACAAGTACTGTAGCAGTGTACAAGTACTGTAGTAGTGTACAAGTACTTGGTGTACAGTACTGTATGTACAGACTGCATCAACAGTAGTGTTACAAGTACTGTAGCAGTGTACAAGTATCTGTATAGTGTACAAGACTGTCGTATTGTACAACACTGTAGTAGTGTACAAGTACTGTGCAGTAAAGTGTGTAGTCAATACTGTGTATTGTACAACACTGTAGTAGTGTACAAGTACTGTAGCAGTGTACAAGTACTGTAGTAGTGTACAAGTACTGTCGTATTGTACAACACTGTAGTAGTGTACAAGTACTGTAGCAGTGTACAAGTACTGTAGTAGTGTCATAGTACAACCTGAGTAGTGTACAAGTACTGTAGTGTGTACAAGTACTGTAGTACAGTGTAGTCAAGTACTGAGTAGTGTACAAGTACTGTAGTAGTTTAAAGTACTGAGTAGTGTACAGTACGTAGAGTGTACAAGACAGTGTACATGCTGAGTAGTGCAAGTACTGTAGCAGTGTACAAGTACTGTAGTAGTGTACAAGTACTGTCAGTAAACTGTAGTAGTTCAAGTACTGTAGCATGTACAGTACTGTAGTAGTGTACAAGTACTGTCGTATTGTACAACACTGTAGTAGTGTACAAGTACTGTAGCAGTGTACAAGTACTGTAGTAGTGTACAAGTACTGTCGTATTGTACAACACTGTAGTAGTGTACAAGTACTGTAGTAGTGTACAAGTACTGTAGTAGTGTACAAGTACTGTAGCAGTGTACAAGTACTGAAGTAGTGTACGAGTACTGTAGTAGTTTTAAAGTACTGTAGTAGTGTACAGTACTGTAGTAGTGTACAAGTACTGTAGTAGTGTACAAGTACTGTAGTAGTGTACAAGTACTGAAGTAGTGTACGAGTACTGTAGTAGTGTACAAGTACTGTAGTAGTGTACAAGTACTGAAGTAGTGTACATATACTATAGTAGTGTACAAGTACTGTAGTAGTGTACAGTACTGAAGTAGTGAACAGTACTGTAGTACTGTACAAGTACTGTAGTAGTGTACAAATCTATAGTAATGTACAGTACTGTAGTAGTGTACAAGTACTGTAGTAGTTTACAGTACTGTAGTAATGTACAGTACTGTAGCAGTGTACAGTACTGTAGTAGTGTACAGTACTGTATTAGTGTACAGTACTGTAGCAGTGTACAGTACTGTAGCAGTGTACAGTACTGTAGTAGTGTACAGTACTGTAGCAGTGTACAAGTACTGTACACAGGTTGGTTGATTAATGGGGTTACAAGACTATCTACCACATGAGGGTCAATAAGGCTGCATGCCACACCTGTTCACCACCAATCAAGAATACTTTAATACCTTAATTAGGGATTACAATAAATCTCAGTGTATATACACTGAGAGACATACACCTCTCAATGTATATACACTAAGGGACATACACCTCTCAGTATATATACACTGAGATACACACCAGAGCAGAGTTTAAGTACTAAAGCACGGTCTAGGTAGAGTACAGATGTAGTGTAACAGAGTACAGATTACACAAGGTACATAACACAACTGTACTTTACACACGTGTCTTGACCGGTGTTAAACAAGGTCAGACTACACATGTTATTCAACTCTCTCTTCATCTCAATTTCTCAACCTCGCTGGCCCAGCTTATTTACATTTCTCAACCTCGCTGGCCCAGCTTATTCACATTTCTCAGCCTCGCTGGCCTAGCTTATTCACATTTCTCAGCCTCGCTGGCCCAGCTTATTCACATTTCTCAGCCTCGCTGGCCCAGCTTATTCACATTTCTCAACCTCGCTGGCCTAGCTTATTCACATTTCTCAGCCTCGCTGGCCCAGCTTATTCACATTTCTCAACCTCGCTGGCCCAGCTTATTCACATTTCTCAACCTCGCTGGCCCAGCTTATTCACATTTCTCAGCCTCGCTGGCCTAGCTTATTCACATTTCTCAGCCTCGCTGGCCCAGCTTATTCACATTTCTCAACCTCGCTGGCCCAGCTTATTCACATTTCTCACTTTTGCTTGATATAATTTGAAATTGGTTGCTTAATGGCGTTTAAAGCCTATCTACTACACCAGACTCATTACGGCTGCATGGTATCCCTCTCACCACCAGACAAGAATATTTTAATCCCTAAAATAGGGATTAAATTCTCAGCATATATACGCTGAGAGAGACATATCCCTCAGGGCATATATCCTGTACCCAGTCTTCACCCATCATGCCTTCTGAAGACTTATGGTATTGTAAATATATGTAAACATAGGTATTGCATTTTTAGGAAATATATTTTTTTTACATTAAAATTAAGATATTTTGTGTTAAGAAATCATTAATTTCGAGTGAAGGTGACTAATCTTATTGATTTAAATAAAAGCATTGATGTTGGGATCACAACCAGACGCACCTGTGTTAAATTCCGGGTGGGGGTGAGACGTATGTTCAGAATTCCTACTGTCCGTGTTACCTAACATTAAATAGATATTTAGAAGTTAGTCTACTTTTATGGGTCGCATCCTGGGCAGGAGGTTCACCTAACCACATTGTTAATATCCTGAACCAGCCACAAGATATCCTGAACCAGCCACAATATATCCTGAACCAGCCACAAGATATTTTGAACCAGCCACAAGATATCCTGAACCAGCCACAAGATATCCTGAACCAGCCACAAGCTTTCTTGAACCAGCCACAAGATAGATATCCTGAACCAGCCACAAGATATCTTGAACCAGCCACAAGCTTTCTTGAACCAGCCACAAGATATCCTGAACCAGCCACAAGATATCTTGAACCAGCCACAAGATATCCTGAACCAGAAACAAGATATCCTGAACCAGCCACAAGATATCTTGAACCAGCCACAAGCATTCTTGAACCAGCCACAAGATATCCTGAACCAGTCACAAGATATCTTGAACCAGCCGCAAGATATCTTGTACCAGCCACAAGATATCTTGAACCAGTCACAAGATATCTTGAACCAGCCACAAGATATCTTGAACCAGCCACAAGATATCCTGAACCAGCCACAAAAATGGTCGTAGATGTGATATATTCATACTTTCTCTCTCTCTCTATTTCTCCCCCCCCCACACACACACTCACACACACACACACACACACACTCACACACACACACACACTTACACACACACACACTCACACACACACACACACACACACACACACACACACACACACACACACACACTCACACACACACACACACACAAACCTCCTAGAGTTCTATGATAAAGTAACAGAGATAAGGCAGGAGAGAGAAGGGTGGGTTGATTGCATTTTCCTGGACTGCAGGAAGGCCTTCGACACAGTTCCTCACATGAGATTAGTAAAGAAGTTGGAAGAACAAGCAGGTATAACAGGAAGGGCACTGGAATGGATCAGGGAATACCTCAAAGGGAGGCAACAACGGGTCATGGTGCGTGGTGAGGTATCACAGTGGGCGCCTGTGACGAGTGGTGTACCGCAGGGGTCAGTCCTAGGACCAGTGTTATTCCTGGTATATGTAAATGACATGACGGATGGGATAGACTCAGAAGTGTCTCTATTCGCGGATGATGTGAAAATAATGAGGAGAATCACATCGGAAGAGGACCAGGCAGGGCTGCAAACAGACCTGGACAAGCTCGACATCTGGTCTAGCAGTTGGCTTCTCGAATTCAATCCTCCAAATGCAAAGTCATGAGGATCGGAGAAGGGCAAAGAAGACCGCTGACAGAGTACAAGCTAGGCGGACAAAGGCTACAAACCTCGGCAAAGGAGAAAGACCTTGGAGTGAGTATAACGCCTAGCACGTCTCCGGAGGCACACATCAACCAGATAACTGCGGCAGCATATGGGCGTCTGGCAAACCTTAGATTAGCGTTCCGTTACCTTAACAAGGAATCGTTCAAGACACTGTATACCGTGTACGTCAGGCCCATACTAGAATATGCAGCACCAGTCTGGAACCCACACCTGGTCAAGCACGTAAGGAAACTAGAGAAAGTGCAAAGGTTTGCGACAAGGTTAGTTCCACAACTCAGGGGTCTGTCTTATGAAGAAAGGTTGAGGGAAATAGGACTAACAACACTGGAGGAAAGAAGGGTCAGAGGAGACATGATAACGACATACAAAATACTGCGGGGAATTGACAAGGTAGATAGTGACAGGTTGTTTCAGAGAGGGAACACAGAAACAAGGGGACACAACTGGAAGCTGAAGACTCAGATGAGTCAAAGGGATGTCAGGAAACATTTCTTCAGCCACAGAGTAGTCAGGAAGTGGAATGGACTAGAGAAAGATATAGTGGAGGCAGGAACCATACATAGTTTTAAGACAAGGTATGATAAAGCTCATGGAGCAGGGAGAGCAGAGACCCAGTAGCAGACAGCGAAGAGGCGGGGCCAGGAGCTGAGTCTCGACCCCTGCAACCACAATTAGGTGAGTACAATTAGGTGAGTCACACACACACACACACACACACACACACACACACACACTCACACACACACACTCACACACACACACACACATGTAATAACAGGTGTCGTGGTCTGAGAGAAGCATATAATATCACATGTACACCTGAGTGACTGACCCTCACAGTCATCTGAGCCTTCACTTGCGGTCGCAACACAAACGTTAAAAACTAGATGTAATGTTTGTAAATGGAAGAGCTCCAGGATGCTGAGCACATCTCTGCCTCTGGTGATCTTAAGAGTGATGCTGCCTCTCCCTTGATTCCTCCTTGATAACTCCTGGATCACCCGGTGTAGGGCACGCAAGGAGCTGTAGTAAGCGCTCACTGCCGGTATTATTGAATATGATGCCTCGATACTGACGCTAAAACGATGTAATTGATGGTTAGGGGAAGCGGGTTGACTGAAGACTGGGGTGAGATGACTGGATGGAGGTATGAACTTTACCACTCCTTGGGTTGAATAATGGAAGGAGGAGCCTCTACCACTCCTTGAGTAGAATGAAGATGTGACTTGAGATGATCAGTCCCTCAGTCTTGATAGAAAGGGTTCAGTCCCTCAGTACTGATAGTAGATGCTCAGTCCTTCAGTCTTGATAGGAGGTGTTCAATCCCTCAGTCTTGATAGGAGGGGTTCAGTCCCTCAGTCTTGATAGGAGGGATTCAGTCCCTCAGTCTTGATAGGAGGTGTTCAATCCCTCAGTCTTGATAGGAGGTTCACCTCGTCTGATAGGAGGGGTTCAGTCCCTCAGTCTTGATAGGAGGGGTTCAGTCCTTCAGTCTTGATAGGAGGTGTTCAATCCCTCAGTCTTGATAGGAGGTGTTCAGTCCCTCAGTCTTGATAGGAGGTGTTCAGTCCCTCAGTCTTGATAGGAGGGGTTCAGTCCCTCAGTCTTGTTAGGAGGGATTCAGTCCCTCAGTCTTGATAAGAGGGGATCAGTCCCTCAGTCTTGATAGGAGGGGTTCAGTCCCTCAGTCTTGAATGGAGGGGTTCAGTCCCTCAGTCTTGAATGGAGGGGTTCAGTCCCTCAGTCTTGAATGGAGGGGCTCAGTCCTTACAGAAAGGAAAGAGAACCTCGAAACTAACACTAAAACACTACATAGCTTTAAAAAGAGGTATGATAAAGCAAGAAGAGTGACCTAGTAGCGACCAGTGAAGAGGCGGGGCCAGGAGCTGTGAATCGACCCCTGTAACCACAAGTAGGTGAGTACAACTAGGTGAGTGCACACACACATATTATTCAACACCTCCCTTATAAAGATAATAACACAAGAGCCAAGATATAACTTGCCTCACAACATACCCATGTCACTACTCTTATATCTTAACAAATCATCTCCGGGCGCAGTTATGGTGTGGTGGCGGCGGTCAACACTTCACAAGATGAATTACAATTCTTCACATGAGGGGCACTGACCGGATCAGCAACTAAAACACTTGCAGTTGGTCCCTATTTTTGTTCCTCCTCTGATGATGGATCCCCAGCCAACCCGAAAACTAAGTTAACTAAATTCTGCCAACTATTTTCCCATTTGTAGAGGAATGTTTTACATGTATATGCAAACAATCGGAGACAGGCGCTCTTAACTATGCAAGACAAGCAACGGGGGGTGGAAATCTTTCGATAAAGTACTTTCACACTACTCAGTGCGTCATCAGGAGCTATGCAATGTTGCAAGGCTGCAACTGAAGGAGTGAGGGGAAGTTTTCTCAGAGTAGAGCATTGCGGGTATGTGTATGTGTGTGATAAACAATCTATATCAATATCTAAAGTTGGAACAACTATCAAAATCTCTTCATAGAATGCATCACTGAGTAGTATGTCGCGGCTTACCATGGTTAATTATGAAGCAAGATTAGGATGGGAGAGGAAGTACTTGTAGTTAAGAGTGTAAACAACTTGCAAGTACTTCTCCTCTGTCCAGGACACTTCCCAGACTCACCAACACTTCCCAGACCCACCAACACTTCTCAGACTCACCAACACTTCTCAGACTCACCAACACTTCCCAGACTCACCAACACTTCCCAGACTCACCAACACTTCCCAGACCCACCAACACTTCTCAGACTTACCAACACTTCTCAGACTCACCAACACTTCCCAGACTCACCAACACTTCCCAGACCCACCAACACTTCTCAGACTCACCAACACTTCCCAGACTCACCAACACTTCCCAGACCCACCAACACTTCCCAGACCCACCAACACTTCTCAGACTCACCAACACTTCCCAGACCCACCAACACTTCTCAGACTCACCAACACTTCCCAGACCCACCAACACTTCTCAGACTTACCAACACTTCTCAGACTCACCAACACTTCCCAGACTCACCAACACTTCCCAGACCCACCAACACTTCTCAGACTCACCAACACTTCCCAGACTCACCAACACTTCCCAGACCCACCAACACTTCCCAGACCCACCAACACTTCTCAGACTCACCAACACTTCCCAGACCCACCAACACTTCTCAGACTCACCAACACTTCCCAGACCCACCAACACTTCCCAGACTCACCAACACTTCTCAGACTCACCAACACTTCCCAGACCCACCAACACTTCTCAGACTCACCAACACTTCCCAGACCCACCAACACTTCTCAGACTTACCAACACTTCTCAGACTCACCAACACTTCCCAGACCCACCAACACTCGTCTCATAAACACACAGACATCAAGCAAGACATCTAAATCATAGGCCTATTTATTCAGAAATTTCGTTTCCAAGATGACGAGTGAGGCTGTTGATGACCTAGACTTCTGTGTATGACTGTTGATGACCTAGACTTCTGTGTATGGCTGTTGATGACCTAGACTTCTGTGTATGGCTGTTGATGACCTAGACTTCTGTGTATGGCTTTTGATGACCAAGTCACATGTGCGACACTTGTGTATGGCTGTTGATGGTCAAGGATACCCAGGCTGGTGCCCAAGTGTGGGCAGGGATACCCAGGCTGATTCTTTGGTGTGGGCAGGGATACCCAGGCTGGTTCTCGCTCGTGTGCAGGGATACCCAGGCTGGTTCTCGCTCGTGTGCAGGGATACCCAGGCTGGTTCTCGCTCGTGTGCAGGGATACCCAGGCTGATTCTCGCTCGTGTGCAGGGATACCCAGGCTGATTATTACAAGTGGTCAGCGATACCCAAACATGAGCTGATGTCAGTAATTCTGAGTATCAAGTGTGATCTGGCAGGAAACACCAGGCTGGAGGTATCATGCGTGTCTGGTATCACTGTAATCATGGCTATCAGAGTGCGGCCACTTATGTAACAGTTGCTTGGGTCTGTTTGTCGCTGTGTTTATGCTTGCCTGACGTGTTTGTTAGTGTTTTGTTTGTTGGTGCGTGGTGGAGTGTGTTTATGCTTCCTTGATGTGTGTTTATTGTGTTTATTGGTGCGTCTACCTGGAGGGTATTCCGGGGATCAACGCCCCCGCGGCCTGGTCCATGAACAGTCCTCCTGGTGGATCAGGGCCTGATCAACGAGGCTGTTACTGCTGGCCGCATGTAGTCCAACGTACGAACACAGCCCGGTTGATCTGGCACTGACTTCAGGTATCTGTCCAGCTCCCTCTTGAAGACAACCAGGGGTCTATTGGTAATTCCCCTTATGGCTGGTGGGAGGCTGTTGAACAGTCTTGGGTCCCGGACATTTATTGTGTTTTCTCTTAGTGTACCAGTGGCGTCCCTACTTTTCATTGGGGGTATTTTGCATCGCCTGCCATTCTTATATTTGCAATCTAAACTGATGCGACGGCATTTATACACCATGAAGTGTATGTCTCTCAGTGTATATACACTGAGAGGTGTATGTCTCTCAGTGTATATACACTGAGAGGTATATGTCTCTCAGTGTATATACACTGAGAGGTGTATGTCTCTCAGTGTATATACACTAAGAGGTGTATGTCTCTCAGTGTATATACACTGAGGGATGTATGTCTCTCAGTGTATATACACTGAAAGATGTATGTCTCTCAGTGTATATACACTGAGAGGTGTATGTCTCTCAGTGTATATACACTGAGAGGTGTATGTCTCTCAGTGTATATACACTGAGAGGTGTATGTCTCTCTGTGTATATACACTGAGAGATGTATGTCTCTCAGTGTATATACACTGAGAGATGTATGTCTCTCAGTGTATATACACTGAGAGGTGTATGTCTCTCAGTGTATATACACTGAGAGGTGTATGTCTCTCAGTATATATACACTGAGAGGTGTATGTCTCTCAGTGTATATACACTGTTTTAGGTATTAAATTATTCTTGACTGATGACGAAGAGGTAACCTGAAGCCTTAATGACCCTCGTGTAGTAGACAGGCTTTAGACGTCATGAACCATCCTGCTACCGTGTGGGTGTCTCTACCATCGTGTGGGTATCTACCATAACTTACCATTACTACCAATGTGTGGGTATCTACCATAACCTACTATTAATACCATCGTGTGGGTATCTACCATAACCTACCATTAATACCATCGTGTCGGTATCTACCATAACCTACCATCGCTACCATTGTGTGGGTATCGCCTACCATTACGTATTTAGCTCACTGAGTTAATGTGTGTGTGAGACAGGGAATCAGAGGTATGGCCATCCACTGTAATGTTTGTGTTTCACACTGGACATTAGCACCTACACAGCCCAGGCAAAGGTTTCCTCTAAATAAGATACAGCAACTGTGGAAGTTTGAAGCGGATCTGAAGAGACATTCTCCAGTTAGCACAGGATCAGTGGTGCTTTAAGTACGTTTAGAGAAGGTTGTGTCAACATCAGTGGTGTACCGAGGGTCTTGAACCTAATATCCAGTACATGACTAGTTGGTTAATGGGGTTTAAAGCCTATCTACTACACGAAGGTCATTAAGGCTGCATGTCACCTATTCACCACCAGACAATGATTCTTTTATATCTAAAATAGGGATTACAGTATAGTCTCGTTATATATACTATACCATGAGAGATATATACCTCGAGGTATATATC
The DNA here is from genome assembly GCA_009830355.1 of Cherax destructor. NCBI lineage: Eukaryota > Metazoa > Arthropoda > Malacostraca > Decapoda > Parastacidae > Cherax > Cherax destructor. The sequence goes on from WNWK01000825.1 coordinate 176,034, forward strand.
TCCTGGCCAGTAGTTATTACAGATGTTGCTGGAATATATGTTTGAAGAGGATATCTCACCACTGCTACCTGCAAAAAGTGACTGGCTTGATCTACCCCATAGTTGATTAATGGAGGTTAAAGGCTATTACACGAGGGTAATCAAGGTTGCGTATCACCTCTTCACCAGCCAAGAATTATTAAGGTAAACTTACAGTGTATATTCGCTGAGGGATATACAACCCAGAGTGTGTATACCCTGTGTGTACATGTATCCCGTAACTCAAACCCCCCTAGTTCCCCTGCACCCCTATACATCCCCTCCCACTCTACCCCCAACAGAGAGGGAGATAGCATCACCAGCTCCCCCTACCTTCATTCTGCCGTGAGAGTAACTCCCACAAAACATTGCTCTGCTTTTAATGTAAATCCTTTGCTTGGCGCTATCATTGCTATCCTCTCATCGCAGTCCCTTATATGTGTACCATCAAAGCGGCCGACACAGTGTCCCCCGGTTAGATGAGTCCTCTCCCTGCTGTCCCTAAGGGCCACACTCGCCTTCCAGCACCGCATAACGTCGACGTTACGGTCACAGGACCAAATGTCTCCCTGGATAGACCAACAGTTGAAGGGAGGAAGATCGTTTCCGCCCGCCTGAGTTGGTCTTCAATGGTGGACCGATGCTATCTGGTCCAGCTGGACCAGCGGGACGCAGCGGCCGCTTCAGAGTGACTACCTTAAAGGGAAGTGGTCTAAGGGGAAAAGAACACGATGTAAAGGGAGACTAAGGGAAGAAAACAAGAGTAAAGGGAGACTAAGGGAAGAACATGACATAAAGGGAGACTAAAGTGGAAAAGGGAGGATCTGATTACCTCTTTTAATTCCCAGGCGCTGTATGACCCATACGGGTTCAGCGCTTCTCAATTAACTTGCAAATTATAATTATTATTGTTGCTGTTGTTGGTGTTATTATTATAATTATTATTATTGTATTATTATTATTATTATTATTATTATTATTATTATTATTATTATTATTATTATTATTATTATTATTATTATTATTATTATTATTATTATCATTATTATTATTATTATTATTATTATTATTATTTTTATTATTATTATTATTATTATTAATACACTGGTCACCAAAAAAAATCGTTGTCAAAGATATTTGAAGGTATTTAGGGTATTTTGGTGTTGGTGAATTCGGAAATATTAGTCAGTGGATTTTTCAAATTGGCTCTAATGTGTGAGATACTGCCCACCTACCCTCAGTTAGTGTGAGATACTGCCCACCTACCCTCAGTTAGTGTGAGATACTGCCACCTACCCTCAGTTAGTGTGAGATACTGCCCACCTACCCTCAGTTAGTGTGAGATACTGCCCACCTACCCTCAGTTAGTGTGAGATACTGCCCACCTACCCTCAGTTAGTGTGAGATACTGCCCACCTACCCTCAATTAGTGTGAGATACTGCCCACCTACCCTCAGTTAGTGTGAGATACTGCCCACCTACCCTCAGTTAGTGTGAGATACTGCCCACCTACCCTCAGTTAGTGTGAGATACTGCCCACCTACCCTCAGTTAGTGTGAGATACTGCCCACCTACCCTCAGTTAGTGTGAGATACTGCCCACCTACCCTCAGTTAGTGTGAGATACTGCCCACCTACTCTCAGTTAGTGTGAGATACTGCCCACCTACACTCAGTTAGTGTGAGATACTGCCCACCTACCCTCAGTTTGTGTGAGATACTACCCACCTACCCTCAGTTAGTGTGAGATACTGCCCACCTACCCTCAGTTAGTGTGAGATACTGCCCACCTACCCTCAGTTAGTGTGAGATACTGCCCACCTACCTTCAGTTAGTGTGAGATACTGCCCACCTACCCTCAGTTAGTGTGAGATACTGCCCACCTACCCTCAGTTAGTGTGAGATACTGCCCACCTACCCTCAGTTAGTGTGAGATAACTCGTGTATATGTATATGTATATGTAGTGACAATTTGTATATACATATAGTTTTAACACTGATTAGAATTTTATTTTTAAATTATTTAATTTTTAAGGAAAGGAAATTACAATACCTGACAGTATTGTAATTTTTATTTCATTTTTTTTTCTAGAAACCCCCCCCCCCCCCCCGAGTTCTTCACGAAGTCTCCTTAAACAATCCCAATGCATTTTGTTACACTTGTGGTGAATTCTCTTTGCAAAAACAAAGAGAAAACATCACAAATTTTGTAAAACAATTTAATCTTGATTATTTTAGAGTGGTGTTTGGAGAACAAGTCTTGGGCTCCCCATGCGGCTTGCAAAACTTGTGTAGAACTTGTGTAAAACTTGTGTAGAACTTGTGTAGAACTTGTGTAGAACTTGTGTAGAACTTGTGTAGAATGCTTACGACAGTGGAGAAATAGGTAAAGTTTAAACTTGGATGCATCTATGATGTGGAGAAAACAGAGACACCACCACGACCATTACTGTTTATGTAAGGTGCGTGTGAAAGGTTTCAACTGATACAAGAAACTCAAGTGGGAATATCCTGATGTGGAGTGAGCAAGAAGACCTGTGCCACAGTGTTGACGTTCCCATACCAGTGTTTACAACACAGTGCCACACAGTGTTGACGTTCCCATACCAGTGTTTACAACACAGTGCCACACAGTGTTGACGTTCCCATACCAGTGTTTACAACACAGTGCCACACAGTGTTGACGTTCCCATACCAGTGTTTACAACACAGTGCCACACAGTGTTGACGTTCCCATACCAGTGTTTACAACACAGTGCCACACAGTGTTGACGTTCCCATACCAGTGTTTACAACACAGTGCCACACAGTGTTGACGTTCCCATACCAGTGTTTACAACACAGTGCCACACAGTGTTGACGTTCCCATACCAGTGTTTACAACACAGTGCCACACAGTGTTGACGTTCCCATACCAGTGTTTACAACACAGTGCCACACAGTGTTGACGTTCCCATACCAGTGTTTACAACACAGTGCCACACAGTGTTGACGTTCCCATACCAGTGTTTACAACACAGTGCCACACAGTGTTGACGTTCCCATACCAGTGTTTACAACACAGTGCCACACAGTGTTGACGTTCCCATACCAGTGTTTACAACACAGTGCCACACAGTGTTGACGTTCCCATACCAGTGTTTACAACACAGTGCCACACAGTGTTGACGTTCCCATACCAGTGTTTACAACACAGTGCCACACAGTGTTGACGTTCCCATACCAGTGTTTATTTACAACACAGTGCCACACAGTGTTGACGTTCCCATACCAGTGTTTACAACACAGTGCCACAGTGTTGACGTTCCCATACCAGTGTTTACAACACAGTGCCACACAGTGTTGACGTTCCCATACCAGTGTTTACAACACAGTGCCACACAGTGTTGACGTTCCCATACCAGTGTTTACAACACAGTCTGACCTGATAAAGTTCTACACAGAGATAAACATGACATTATAAACCCCCATACATGCGAAATATTAATATAAAAACATTTTGTGCAACTTTTGCCAAGTTGAAGATATAAATGTAAGATGGAAAAGCTTGAAGCATCGTTAAGTATGTATTAGCGCTGTCATTAAGTCAGTCTGGAAAATGGTTAATGTGTTTGTGGTGGTTCGTGAGCTGGAAGATTTGTATTGCCTATAATTTTTGATATAACACGGTGACCAGAGCATCAATTATCATAAGCCATTGTCTTGTACAAAGCCTTCACACAGAGGCCCCAATTATACACTAGTTTCCGATGATACATTTTCTATTATTTATATATATATATGTATTTTTTTTTTCACTTTGAGAATGTATAATCCAAATTCCCTCGAGACCTCCATTAGTGTTTACCATCAATTATAATATTATTTACTGAGACTGAAGGCACTTATTACTCAGCAGAGATATTATTAATATTAATTATATGTCTTGTAAGCTGACACTCGCTGATTCTTTTATATATATATATATATATATATATATATATATATATATATATATATATATATATATACTATATATATCATTTAGTAGTGTTCATTAGCTGCAGTTCAGTTCGTTGAGGAAGGTTGCAGGAAGTTTGTCCCAGGGTTCAAGTGTCTCATCCTACTGGGATAAAGTGGTATTGATGTATCAGTCTCATCCTACTGGGATAAAGTGGTATTGATGTATCAGTCTCATCCTACTGGAATAAAGTGGTATTGATGTATCAGTCTCATCCTACTGGAATAAAGTGGTATTGATGTATCAGTCTCCATATTTGTTGAGTTTAGATTCTTACCAACGATCGGCAGCACCATCCTGTTTATTGCTTAACAGAATGACGGATGTAGGTGTCAGCCACAGTAGATACACACACACAAACACACACACACACACACACAAACACACACACACACACACACACACACACCTCAAGTTTGCATAACAGTTTCCCTGAATCTCTTGACAGATATTACCTTACACAAACTCCAACAGCAGATCAAATCCCAAAGACCACTCTCATCTACTAACGCTGATGTAATACAATCACTCACACCTGCTGGATGTTCAAGCCCCTACTTATCCATACCACACTCACACAATCCTCCCAACCTGTCAATCTCTCAGCCTGACTGGTCAGAGATGAGTCTCTATTAACGAAAGGAGGAATGATGCTCCATCCACACGGATTTAGCGCTTCATGGACTACAATAAACAATATCACCCCACAGCAATTCCTACCTTACCACTCATCTCCCCCCCCCTGGCAACACCCACCTGGGGTTACCGTCAAGTACATTACTGACACTAATTCTCCTTCATTATAGGCCGCAGATAATGCTCTGCTTCAGCTAAGGCGGTTAATTAAGTCACGGCCAGTTTTTGTCTCTCAGATAATCTGTTTTCTGGAGCCCAGGTTGTGCTCTCTCTCTCTCTATCTACCTATCTATTTCTCGTATAAATAAATAAATAAGTATATATATATATATATATATATATATATATATATATATATATATATATATATATATATATATATATTGTGTGTGTGTGTGTGTGTGTGTGTGTGTGTGTGTGTGTGTGTGTGTGTGTGTGTGTGTGTGTGTGTGTGTGTGTGTGTGTGTGTGTGTGTCTATCTGTCTGTCCGTCTGTCTGTATTAAAATACTTGATAAAGTGGGTTAAGTTTTAAAGTTAGGTCAGTCCATATCAACAATAATAATAAAAGAGAAGTCATGAGAGCAAGAAGAGTCAGACTGAGTAGAAAGTAGCAAGTGTTACTTGAACACTGAAGCAGATGTGACAATTGCCCTAAGGAACCACCTTGTTAGTGTGACACCTGCGTCAAGTAACCAGACACCTTCACCACATGACCTTATCAGCCACCTAATTAGTTTGACAAGGTTGTCAAGAAATTAAATACCTTCATTAGCGAGTTAACATTTAAAATGGCAGTCAACATTGATCTCCTAAATGATTATACAATAGGAGGTTTTGCAGGGTTTTCCAATTATTTGCTTTCAAATATATAAATTTTGGAACAAGAATCCCAACAGATGAAATATATTACAAAAACACTGCAATAAAATGCATCTTAGAAGACTGAGCGTAGACACATAGTATGGGATACAAGGAGTGTATTATTGTCTGGCTTGATGGCCATGAGGATGTGTATACTGTGAGGTGTATGTCTCTCAGTGTATATACACTGAGAGGTTAATTTCTCTCAGTGTATATACACTGAAAAGTTTACTTTATTCCCTATTTTCCATATTTAGGTATTACTGGCTGGTATATATGTTTTTCTCATGTACTCTGTGTACTCACATGTACTCTGTGTACTCCCATGCACTCAATGTACTCCCATGTACTCTGTGTACTCACATGTACTCTGTGTACTCCCATGTACTCCCACTCCCAGTCTGTCCCACGCTTAACAACTAGTCGCAGTGAATGTTAGTAAACATTACTGCGGTCAGCAGTAACAGCCTGATTGATCAGGCTCTGATCCAACATGAGGCCTGGTTACAGACCGGGCCGCAGGGGCGTTGACCCCTGGAACTCTCTCCAGGTATACACCTGTCTGAATGTTGTGTGATGCTGACAACACCTGTCTGTATGTTGTGTGATGCTGACAACACCTGTCTGTATGTTGTGTGATGCTGACAACACCTGTCTGTATGTTGTGTGATGCTGACAACACCTGTCTGTATGTTGTGTGATGCTGACAACACCTGTCTGTATGTTGTTTGATGCTGACAACACCTGTCTGTATGTTGTGTGATGCTGACAACACCTGTCTGTATGTTGTTAGTTAAGTTTCTCTTACAACTGCACTACATAATAATAATAATAATAATAATAATAATAATAATAATAATAATAATAATAATAATAATAATAATAATAATGATAATAATAATAATAATAATAATAATAATAATAATAATAATAATAATAATAATAATAATAATAAAAATAATAATAATAATAATAATAATAATAATAATAATAATAATAATAATAATAATAATAATAATAATATAATAATAATAATTATAATAATAATAATAGTAATTATTATTATTGATTCTCAGTTATTGAAGAACTTGAGTGTCTTAATGGTCGTTGAAAACAAGTTTTTGTAAGTTATAGTTTAATTAAGCGGTTAATTTGCGAGGAAGTTCAATGATATTGTGGCGGATGAGGCAGCTGTGTCAGCTGCGTTTGTGTCAGTTGTGTCAGCTGTGTCTGTGTCAGTTGTGTCAGCTGTCTGTGTCAGCTGTGTCAGTTGTGTCAGCTGTGTCAGTTGTGTCAGCTGTGTCTGTGTCAGTTGTGTCAGCTGTCTGTGTCAGTTGTGTCAGCTGTGTCTGCTGTGTCTAATGTGTCTGCTCTGCCAGGTGTGTCAGCTGTGTCAGCTCTGTCAGCTGGCATGGTGGGAAGTACAGTGCCTGCACTCTGAAGGATGGGTGGTGGTGGGAAGTACAGTGCCTGCACTCTGAAGGAAGGATGGTGGTGGTGGGAAGTACAGTGCCTGCACTCTGAAGGAAGGATGGTGGTGGTGGGAAGTACAGTGCCTGCACTCTGAAGGAAGGATGGTGGTGGGAAGTACAGTGCCTGCACTCTGAAGGAAGGATGGTGGTGGTGGGAAGTACAGTGCCTGCACTCTGAAGGAAGGATGGTGGTGGGAAGTACAGTGCCTGCACTCTGAAGGAAGGATGGTAGTGGGAAGTACAGTGCCTGCACTCTGAAGGAAGGATGGTAGTGGGAAGTACAGTGCCTGCACTCTGAAGGGAGGATGGTAGTGGGAAGTACAGTGCCTGCACTCTGAAGGGAGGATGGTGGTGGGAAGTACAGTGTATAAATATATTTTACTGTCAAGCAAAATGCACTTCTAGTCATCTCTCAAAGTATCTTCTAATTGTTCACAGTAAAAGTATCTTAAATTTATTACAAACTTTAGTAAAAGTCAGTAAAATGTTTAATACAATGAAAAATATTATGCAGTGAATACATTATATACATTAAGTGTATGTATACAAGTGTATATAAACTGAGAGTTGAATATAATCGAAGTTTTAGGTATTAAAGTATTCTTAACTGGTGATAAACATGTGAAATGTATAGTTAGTGACCCTCGTGTAGTAGAATGGTCGTAGGTTCCATTAATTAGTCAACCACACGGCAAGTCAGCAGTAATTTATATAAAATGTTGGGTCCAGTTCTTGCAGTTTGATACCATCGTAGCATATCGCACCATAGAGGTAAGGAAGCCAGCGGCTCTGGTTCAGCACCACCCACTCCAGGTCACAACCACAATCCAGAGGGTTACCTGTGAAGGTCAGTCGAGTAGTGATCTTAGCGAGTAGTAATAACCAGGGAGTGTTAAGAAGCAGATAATGTACGTACAGATGACATGAGTGTCATGAACTTATAGATTATTTCAAAGAAAAGTTGTATATTTGGATTTTAGATGCGCTGGTGACAACAACCTCATATGAGTTCTGAGGTGAAGATGCATCAGTGAGGAGGCTGCAGATAGCCAGATGTCAACCGTAAGTGTGTATTAAAGTGACTTAAAGATTCATATAATTCCCCAAATCACGCTGGAAATATTTCTTCAGTCAATAGACAATAAGCTATTAGAGAAACTTGGCACAAGAATAAAAAAAATGAAAAATGAAACAGGGAGAAGACAGGTATTAATTGACAAACAATGACTTTAATATAAAGATGAAAAAAAAACAAGTGCATACATTCAGGACATCTTTATTGGATATATTTCATTCCAAAAGATGTCCTAAGTGTATGCACCTGTGTCCTCCCTATTGGAGGAACACTCCTCTACAACTTGTAACCTTAATTTTAAAAGGGAGTGGAGTGGTAAACCAGTGGAAGGCCTCGGTCAGATGACCAAAAGCTCCAGCTGTGGGTCATCATATGACTAAGACCCACGTCAGGAAACACTTGTCCTGTTCCCTGACGAACCTTACCTAACCTAACAGCAGGAGGCCTACTGGCCCATACTTAACAGGTCATTCTCAAATCCAATCATTTTAACCTTTCTTATAAGTCAAACAAATTCATAAAGCTACCTAGAGAATTATCTTCAACAACTTCAGACATATTAAGATTATATAAGTGTCTGGGTGAGGTGAGGTAGAGAGAACTGACCTGTCAGAACCACCGTGACATTGTTCTCCAAGACGGGTCTCCACACCTCCTCCTCCAGCAGGGACACCTCGTTCAGGTAGAGAATGATAACAGAGTCTTCAGCCAGACCTGACAGTGGACGTGATAAGGAAATTACAGTGAATGAAGGAACCAAAATACAACAAAAAATTATTACAAGAATTGCTGACAACAGCAGATACTGTAATAGATAATATGAGGCAGGAATGTTAAGAGACGTTTCGCTCGTCAGAGGTTGCGTCATTTCAATACCGAGAAGCGAAGTGTTGTTGAGTGATGACTGTGTCCAGTGTTGCTGAGTTTGAGTAATGACTGTCCAGTGTTGTTGAGTGATGACTGTGTCCAGTGTTGTTGAGTGATGACTGTGTCCAGTGTTGCTGAGTGATGACTGTGTCTAGTGTTGTTGAGTTTGAGTAATGACTGTCCAGTGTTGTTGAGTGATGACTGTGTCCAGTGTTGTTGAGTGATGACTGTGTCCAGTGTTGCTGAGTGATGACTGTGTCTAGTGTTGTTGAGTTTGATTAATGACTGTCCAGTGTTGTTGAGTGATGACTGTGTCCAGTGTTGTTGAGTGATGACTGTGTCCAGTGTTGCTGAGTGATGACTGTGTCTAGTGTTGTTGAGTTTGAGTAATGACTGTCCAGTGTTGTTGAGTGATGACTGTGTCCAGTGTTGTTGAGTGATGACTGTGTCCAGTGTTGTTGAGTGATGACTGTGTCTAGTGTTGTTGAGTGATGACTGTGTCTGGTGTTCATGATGACCCTGACCTGTGTTGTTGAGTTATCTCTGAATGACAGTACTAAGTACTTACATAACTGACAGTACTAATAACTTACATAACTGACAGTACTAATAACTTACATAACTGACAGTACTAAGTACTTACATAACTGACAGTACTAATAACTTACATAACTGACAATACTAAGTACTTACATAACTGACAGTACTAAGTACATACATAACTGACAGTACTAATAACTTACATAACTGACAGTACTAATAACTTACATAACTGATAGTACTAAGTACTTACATAACTGACAGTACTAATAACTTACATAACTGACAATACTAAGTACTTACATAACTGACAGTACTAAGTACTTACATAACTGACAGCACTAAGTACTTACATAACTGACAGTACTAAGTACTTACATAACTGACAGTACTAAGTACTTACATAACTGACAGTAATAAGTATTTACATAACTGACAGTACTAAGTACTTACATAACTGACAGCACTAAGTACTTACATAACTGACAGTACTAAGTACTTACATAACTGTCAACACTAAGTACTTACATAACTGACAGCACTAATAACTTGCCTGAAACAAGCTATCTGCTCGTCTCAGTAATCTACAGAACCACATACAAAAGTGCTGACCAGTGAAGGCTCCGATGTGGACGGTGTTGATAAAGTTATTGGTAAGGTCAATGGAGACAGGTGCCTGCACACTGCTGAGGTTGAAGGCTCGTCGAGCCAGGTTCCTCAACTTGTTATTCTCCATATTGATCACCGTCAACATCTGTAGACCAGTGAAGGTGTCTGCAAGAAAACCCGAGAAGAAGTTCCGAACTTGTCGAATAGCCTAAACACCCTAAAAAATTAAACTTTAAAAAAAAATACATTTTGCAGAATAATAGACATTTTTTTCATTGACAATGATATAAAGATTTTTATTTTGGATCAAAACTAACTTAGAAACTTCAAATAAACTAACCTAAACAAGCATAATTTTTTTAGTGTTATATACTGAGGTATAGACAGGGCGGAAGAAGCTGAGATTATCTCCTATGTTGTAATCTTTGGTAATTTGTGAGAAGTTGTTGTAACATTAGATGTTACCGTGGGAGAGAAGACTTAAAAGTGACTTTTTGACTGTGTATTGTAGACATGACTTACGAAATCGTAATGACACGATTGCAAACAAACCATACCACGGCTAGCTGGCCCAGTGGCTTACGCGACGGTCTGAAGTTTTGAGACTCTCTGACCGCGGGTTCGAACCCCACCCGTGGTATGGTTTGTGTATTGTAGAGTTCGCTCGCTGGCTCCCCATTACTTGTTCATGCTTTTAAAGATTTTTATCGCCTGTATGTATTATCTTATTTATCAAGATTATATAAGATAAGATTGTGCTCGGATTTTTAACTCCGGAGGGTTAGCCACCCAGGATAATCCAAGAAAGTCAGTGCATCATTGAGGAGTCTGTCTTATTTCCATTGTGGTCCTTCAATCTTGTCCCCCAAGATGCCACCCACACCAGTCCTCACAGGTACCTACTTGCTTGCTAGGTGATCAGGGACAGCAGGTGTAAGGTGGCTAACACTAAGGTACCTACTTGCTTGCTAGGTGACCAGGGGCAGCAGGTGTGAGGAAACATACCCAGTGTTTCCACCGGCCGGGAAGTGAACGATGTGGGTTGATATAATTGGTAAATTTTTATTATTACTCATCAGTCAAAACTAACCACACAATACACTGATAAACTCTGTGGAAAAGACCAAGTTTAATTTTAGGTAATTGAGGACAATGTTTCACCTCTGCAAGAGGCTTTTGCAACTCAATAAAGGTACCTGGACACAGCACAAATTATAGGCTGGAGACGTAAGTGTGGGGGGCTGCGAAGTGTTGGTGTGTGTTACAGATGTGTTGAGTGTGTTTCATACTGCTGTCTTGTATAAATAATGTGGGATAATGTCTTCCAGGAAGATAACTCTGATAACGTTGCGTTCCTTCTCTACGAATAAACTACTGATTTTTTTTTTTTATATTTTAGTGTTTTGTTGTGACCACTGGAAACCTCTCTTCCTGCCCCTTAGCATACAAGTCAGTGACTGAGTCACCCTGGAAGCCACGATGTCTACACACATATGTGTTTTATATTTAACCAAGGTGTGTTTGCTTCCTGGTCATACGTGTGTGTGTGTGTATGCGTAGAGGAGAACAAATTTAACTAATCATTGAATAATTTTACCTGGGTTCAGCTCCTGGAGTTGATTGCCAGCCAAGTGAATCTCCTGAACACTGTGCAGATCTACGAAGGTGTCGGCAGCGATATGGTAAAGGGTGTTGTGATTGAGATATAATAATTTTAGGGTTAAAGATGTCATCGGCGAGATGGACGTTAGGTTGTTGAAGCCGACGTTGAGGGTCTCCAGCAAGGTGAAGCTGGACACTTCGTGGAAGGGAAAGTACTCAATGTTGTTTGACGAGAGATCGATGGTCACTGCCGTCAAGTAACTACTGGCGAAGGTTTCGTTCTGCACCTCATTTAACACTCCCTTGGTGATGGAAATCTCCTCGAACTGCACATCCCCGAAGACGTCAGATGGAAGAAAGTTTAGTTGGCGGTTCTCGTAAATGGTGAATTTTCGGAATACCTTAAAGGGAAAGGTAGCCTCGAACACTTTATATAACTCATCTTGGTCCTGTACAGCTGAGCAATCAAGATCTAGCTGGTATACATCTTCATCAAACACGCACACGCAAGGCTGGATATCATCAGGTATGGGACACGGCCGCTTTGGCATCGTTACAGGCGTGACCTCTGCCGTACTACCTCCATCACCATGCACAACTAACAGAAGAGCCACGAGGAGACTGAATGACGTCCTCATATCAGAGGAGAGGAAGATACAACGGTGTGACGAGGTGGTCTAATCTGAAGCAAGACAGCTTGTCAGTGCTGTATTATATAGGGGGATGTCGATATGATAATGGTATACAATACCGACAAATTGATGAGTAAGACATCTCTTCTTTTGCTGCCTCTTCTATATTTGACTGAAGAAGCCTACTTTGTAGGCGAAACGTTTCGAAATAAGAATACCTAAGTGTTGTACATGTGTCTTACTTATACAGGTGAGTGATGTGCCTCTTGTTTCATGTTGATGTTGTACAATAACGTCAAGTTGACCACTAAGACACATGTGTACAACACTTGGGTGTCTTTATTTACCAAACGTTTCGACTGAAGAAGCTGATGCGCAGGAGAAACATTTCAGCAAAACAAAAAAACTAAAACACAAGATACCAAAAGTGTTGCATCTGGGAACAAACAGCGAGGCGCAGAAATATGAGAAATATTCTTAAAATAAATGATGAAAAAACTTTGAAAGGAGGGGAAATAAAGAGCCAGAGAGAGAGAGAGAGAGAGAGAGAGAGAGAGAGAGAGAGAGAGAGAGAGAGAGAGAGAGAGAGAGAGAAGCAGTCTTTGTTTCCTTCAGTAAACTCTCCTTGGCTGGTGCTATCAAGCCACCTGCTGGTGCTGTCAAGTCACCTGCTGGTGCTGTCAAGCCACCAACTGGCGCTGGTGTTGTCAAGCCACCTACTGACGCTTGTGCTGTCAAGTCACCTGCTGGTGTTGTCAAGCCACCTGCTGACGCTTGTGCTGTCAAGTCACCTGCTGGTGTTGTCAAGCCACCTACTGACGCTTGTGCTGTCAAGTCACCTGCTGGTGCTGTCAAGCCACCGCTGCGCTTGTGTTGTCAAGTCACCCTGCTGGTGCTGTCAATCCACCAACTGGCGCTGGTGTTGTCAAGCCACCTACTGACGCTTGTGCTGTCAAGTCACCTGCTGGTGTTGTCAAGCCACCTACTGACGCTTGTGCTGTCAAGTCACCTGCTGGTGTTGTCAAGCCACCTGCTGACGCTTGTGCTGTCAAGTCACCTGCTGGTGTTGTCAAGCCACCTGCTGACGCTTGTGCTGTCAAGTCACCTGCTGGTGTTGTCAAGCCACCTGCTGACGCTTGTGCTGTCAAGTCACCTGCTGGTGTTGTCAAGCCACCTACTGACGCTTGTGCTGTCAAGTCACCTGCTGGTGTTGTCAAGCCACCTGCTGACGCTTGTGCTGTCAAGTCACCTGCTGGTGCTGTCAAGCCACCAACTGGCGCTGGTGTTGTCAAGCCAGCTACTGACGCTTGTGCTGTCAAGTCACCTGCTGGTGTTGTCAAGCCACCTACTGACGCTTGTGCTGTCAAGTCACCTGCTGGTGTTGTCAAGCCACCTGCTGACGCTTGTGCTGTCAAGTCACCTGCTGGTGTTGTCAAGCCACCTGCTGACGCTTGTGCTGTCAAGTCACCTGCTGGTGCTGTCAAGCCACCTACTGGCGCTGGTGCTGTCAAGCCACCTACTGCGCTGGTGTTGTCAAGTACTGCGTATCTTGAGTTGTACACAAGTTATACGAGGAAATTCTATATTCCATGTATATCTATTATCATATAATTTTATATTGGAGATGCTTTTAGTATTAGCTAAACTAAAAATATCTTACTTTATGAACTTATATACTTAGCTATGTAAATAGGTAGGATTTTCACATGTCGTTAGCTAACTAGCCATCCACTCATTAACCCGTCAGGAATTCCCGCCTGACCACGGTGAAACCTCATCATCATACTCAATAAGTAAGCAAATTTATTCAGGTATACACAAATACAGTTACATAGATTATCATACATAGCAGCATATGTGTAGAGAACCTAGGATAACCCAAAAAAGTCAGACGGAGTGACTTATTTCCATTGTGGTTACCGGCTTCACCTCAGGCAGTCATCAACTGTTCTTTCATAGAGGACAGTCCTCCATCATATTTCTCGAGAAGAACACCTCGATTCCTGGATTTAGTCTTCTGGCCACTCATGAGGTTCCTTAGTGACCCTCCAGCACCTTGAATAGTATCAGACAGATGCCTCTCGAATTAAGCGTGTGTTGCTGTATTAGAGACACTGGTGTTTGTCTCTAGCTCTGCCAGGAGTGAGTCTGCGTGTGTTACTGTATTAGAGACACTGGTGTTTGTCTCTAGCTCTGCCAGGAGTGAGTCTGCGTGTGTTGCTGTATTAGAGACACTGGTGTTTGTCTCTAGCTCTGCCAGGAGTGAGTCTGCGTGTGTTACTGTATTAGAGACACTGGTGTTTGTCTCTAGCTCTGCCAGGAGTGAGTCTGCGTGTGTTACTTTATTAGAGACACTGGTGTTTGTCTCTAGCTCTGCCAGGAGTGAGTCTGCGTGTGTTACTGTATTAGAGACACTGGTGTTTGTCTCTAGCTCTGCCAGGAGCAAGTCCGCGTGTGTTACTGTATTAGAGACACTGGTGTTTGTCTCTAGCTCTGCCAGGAGTGAGTCTGCGTGTGTTACTGTATTAGAGACACTGGTGTTTGTCTCTAGCTCTGCCAGGAGTGAGTCTGGTGTGTTACTGTATTAGAGACACTGGTGTTTGTCTCTAGCTCTGCCAGGAGTGAGTCTGCGTGTGTTGCTGTATTAGAGACACTGGTGTTTGTCTCTAGCTCTGCCAGGAGTGAGTCTGCGTGTGTTACTGTATTAGAGACACTGGTGTTTGTCTCTAGCTCTGCCAGGAGTGAGTCTGCGTGTGTTACTGTATTAGAGACACTGGTGTTTGTCTCTAGCTCTGCCAGGAGTGAGTCTGCGTGTGTTACTGTATTAGAGACACTGGTGTTTGTCTCTAGCTC
Organism: Cherax destructor; assembly: GCA_009830355.1. Taxonomy (NCBI): domain Eukaryota; kingdom Metazoa; phylum Arthropoda; class Malacostraca; order Decapoda; family Parastacidae; genus Cherax; species Cherax destructor. Next base: position 191,198 of record WNWK01000825.1, read on the forward strand.
TGCCAGGAGTGAGTCTGCGTGTGTTACTGTATTAGAGACACTGGTGTTTGTCTCTAGCTCTGCCAGGAGTGAGTCTGCGTGTGTTACTGTATTAGAGACACTGGTGTTTGTCTCTAGCTCTGCCAGGAGCAAGTCCGCGTGTGTTACTGTATTAGAGACACTGGTGTTTGTCTCTAGCTCTGCCAGGAGTGAGTCTGCGTGTGTTACTGTATTAGAGACACTGGTGTTTGTCTCTAGCTCTGCCAGGAGTGAGTCTGCGTGTGTTACTGTATTAGAGACACTGGTGTTTGTCTCTAGCTCTGCCAGGAGTGAGTCTGCGTGTGTTACTGTATTAGAGACACTGGTGTTTGTCTCTAGCTCTGCCAGGAGTGAGTCTGCGTGTGTTACTGTATTAGACACACTGGTGTTTGTCTCTAGCTCTGCCAGGAGCAAGTCCGCGTGTGTTACTGTATTAGAGACACTGGTGTTTGTCTCTAGCTCTGCCAGGAGTGAGTCTGCGTGTGTTACTGTATTAGAGACACTGGTGTTTGTCTCTAGCTCTGCCAGGAGTGAGTCTGCGTGTGTTACTGTATTAGAGACACTGGTGTTTGTCTCTAGCTCTGCCAGGAGTGAGTCTGCGTGTGTTACTGTATTAGAGACACTGCTGTTTGTCTCTAGCTCTGCCAGGAGTGAGTCTGCGTGTGTTACTGTATTAGAGACACTGGTGTTTGTCTCTAGCTCTGCCAGGAGTGAGTCTGCGTGTGTTACTGTATTAGAGACACTGGTGTTTGTCTCTAGCTCTGCCAGGAGTGAGTTAGGAGACGGCGAGGAAGTCATGGGAAACAGACTCATCTGAAAATTCCTTCAAGTGTAGAACATTGCTATTTCCACTTAGTGTGTTATGAAAGTTGTTACTAATTGTGGTAGAGTTATGAATATTCTGCTTCCTAGATACGCTACGGCACCAGTGAATTATTGAGCAAGTATTATGCCTTCTGGCTCATGGGGTTGAGTCAAAGTGTTATATTATGTGAAACTAATGTTTTGTGATACTGGAGCCATTCAGTATTATAATTAAGACAATATTGTGTATTGTACACTACCTTATTAAGTGAACTCAGTGTAAATTTCTTGTAAGTACTTTGTTCTGTGGTGACACCATTTTAAAGAATTAATAAAAAACTCTTATATGGTTTATTAAGAAAATTAATAAAAAACAGAAAGAAGCATTGTGATGATTTCCAATTGAACCCTTGATGATTTTCTTTATAACAGGACCTTCAGTTCTGTGACTGTTGCCAGCCAGGACGAAACAGGCCCCAGACTTGTCCAGGGCGCAACATTAAGCCACCTACTGGCGCTGGTGTTGTCAAGCCACCTACTGGCACTGGTGTTGTCAAGCCGCCTCCTGGCACTGGTGTTGTCAAGCCGCCTCCTGGCACTGGTGTTGTCAAAGCAGATGTGGACAGACCTTCATCATCAGTAAGCCAGTTGCAAGCATTCGTATTTTTTTTAAGCCAGAGATTCCACCGTTCGTGTCTTCCAAGCCAGTAAATGTTCCCGTCTTTATCAGTGTGGGTGTGTAATATATGTGACTAGTGCACCACATGTCACCTTCCCACACATATCTCCACACTCTCTACCACACTGACCTCTCCCGTTATACCACGATATACACCACTTGTCCCACTATTATACTACGATGTAAACCACTTGTCCCACTATTATACCACGATATAAACCACTTGTCCCACTATTATACCACGATGTACACCACTTGTCCCACTATTATACCACGATATAAACCACTTGTCCCACTATTATACCACGATATACACCACTTGTCCCACTATTATACCACGATATAAACCACTTGTCCCACTATTATACCACGATGTACACCACTTGTTCCACTATTATACCACGATATACACCACTTGTCAAACTATTATACCACGATATATACCACTTGTCCCACTATTATACCACACTAACAGCACTAACAGTGTCAGGTAACTGCCCTAACAGTGTCAGGTAACTGCCCTAACAGTGTCAGGTAACTGCACTAACAGCGTTAGGTAACTGCACTAACAGTGTCAGGTAACTGCACTAACAGTGTCAGGTAACTACACTAACAGTGTCAGGTAACTACACTAACAGTGTCAGGTACCTGCACTAACAGCGTCAGGTACTTGCACTAACAGCGTCAGGTACCTGCTAGTGTAAACATACTAGCTGGTCTCATCTTCCCAGTGGTTTTAAAAATGTTTACCTGTTAATAAATTATCATAGCTTAATCATGAGCGTCATTAAAGTCTATTTATTTATTAATTATAACAATTAGTAAGGTAATTATAGTTTGATTAGTTCGGTTATTTAATCTCGTGGTTTATCAGGTTTAAAGATTCTTGATGATATCAAGAACACCAATCACCAACATTCTGATAGGAAAAAAAACGAGGATTTGTTTTAATTGATACACAGAGATACACACCTCGGTGTATGTGTAGGTCACGTATGTGTAGGTGTGTGTATGTGAACACAAAGAGAACTGAAGAAAATAGGATAACTAGGAGAGTATATATCTGTGTTGGAGGGAAGAAAGGGGTAAGGGTCGTCCCAGGAAGAGTTGGAGGGGTGGGGGAAAAAGGAGGTTTTGAGTGCTAGGGGCTTGAACATCCAGCAGGCTTGTGTGATTCAGTGTTTAATAACATTAGTAACTTGTACAGTAAGGTCCATTAATTAGTCAGTGGATTATTCTGGGAAAAGTTATTAGTTAATACACACAAGATATATACACCAAGTGGTGTATATCTGTCGGTGTGTGTATATATACTGAGAGTTTAATTCCTATATTACGTTATTCTCGTCTGGTGGTGAACAGGTTACGTGCAGCCTTAATGTACTTCTAGTAGTCGATAGGCTTGAAACCCCGTAAACCGGACCAGTTTAGTTAGCATCTGAGAAATTAGATATAATCAAGACTGATCCAAGGAAGGGGAACGTAACTCCAGTTCCTTAGATCAAGAGATCTCTACGAACTTTTTGACTATTAAGTTTCCAGCGTCCCAGGAACGTCCTGAATGGTCACCCATCCAAGTGGAAACCACACCTGGGCAAGTTAACCTGATTTAATGTTTTCGTTTCGCATATATGGAGAAATGAGAAGGATAAGAACACTCTCTGGTACCCGAATTTTATAATATATATATTTATATCTGCTTATATAATATTAATCTCACATGAGACAGATACACACATATATTGATTAAAAATGATGAAGTATGTGATGAGAGACAGGTGAGAGTCTCCCTCACCCTGGGTGATGAGAGACAGGTGAGAGTCTCTCTCACCCTGGGTGATGAGAGACAGGTGAGAGTCTCCCTCACCCTGGGTGATGAGAGACAGGTGAGTCTCCTTCACCCTGGGTGATGAGAGACAGGTGAGAGTCTCCCTCACCCTGGGTGATGAGAGACAGGTGAGAGTCTCCCTCACCCTGGGTGATGAGAGACAGGTGAGAGTCTCCTTCACCCTGGGTGATGAGAGACAGGTGAGAGTCTCCCTCACCCTGGGTGATGAGAGACAGGTGAGAGTCTCCTTCACCCTGGGTGATGAGAGACAGGTGAGAGTCTCCCTCACCCTGGGTGATGAGAGACAAATGAGAGTCTCCCTCACCCTGGGTGATGAGAGACAGGTGAGAGTCTCCTTCACCCTGGGTGATGAAAGACAGGTGAGAGTCTCCCTCACCCTGAGTGATGAGAGACAGGTGAGAGTCTCCCTCACCCTGGGTGATGAGAGACAGGTGAGGGTCTCCCTCACCCTGGGTGATGAGAGACAGGTGAGAGTCTCCCTCACCCTGGGTGATGAGAGACAGGTGAGGGTCTCCCTCACTCTGGGTGATGAGAGACAGGTGAGAGTCTCCCTTACTATGGGTGATGAGAGACAGGTGAGAGTCTCCCTCACCCTGGGTGATGAGAGACAGGTGACAGTCTCCCTCACCCTGGGTAATGAAAGACAGGTGACAGTCTCCCTTACCTCAGGTGAAACACCCTTATCTTAAGCGCTTACCCACAGAAAGACCATTTTTACCTACAGAGCTCCAATACCCACTGAGGAAGTACTCTTACCCCTGGAGAGGGAACCCCATCATACACTGGAGAAATATATTTGTCACTGAAGATCCTAACTTGTCCCTAACTAGTAAATCAAACTTCACCTTCATTTATACCAGTGTCAACACTCCACTAGAAGGCTTCACCATCGGATACGCCAGTGTCAACATTCCACTAGTAGGCTTCACCTTCGTATACGCCAGAGTCAACATTCCACTAGTAGGCTTCACCTTCGTATACGCCAGTGTCAACATTCCACTAGTAAGCTTCACCATCGTATACGCCAATGTCAACATTCCACTAGTAAGTTTCACCATCGGATACGTCAGTGTCAACATTCCACTAGTAAGTTTCACCATCAGATACGCCAGTGTCAACATTCCACTAGTAAGCTTCACCTTCGGATACGCCAGTGTCAACATTCCATTAGTAAGTTTCACCTTTGGATACGCCAGTGTCAACATTCCACTGGTAAACGTAATTACTGATAACAATCCCACACATTTGTGAATCGTTCACAACACGACACTTCTTTTCTCTTTAGATTCACATAGGTTTTTGGTCCCTCTATTGTAGAGTGACACAACTAATACTGCAGACTCTGCTGACTAGTAGCAGACACAGACTCAGGGGTAATTAGACCACAAGTGACAGACTCAGGGGTAATTAGACCATAAGAGACGTTGACTCAAGGGTAATTAGACCAAAAGAGACACAGACTTAGGGGTAATTAGACCACAAGAGACACAGACTCAGGGGTAATTAGACCACAAAAGACACAGACTCAGGGGTAATTAGACCACAAGAGACACAGACTCAGGTAATCAACAACGACGAGACTTCGTAATGCTCACAACAGTTATTTATATCACACCATTTAACTTTTACAGATATTTTTAACTAATTATTTTTGTTATTACAGACAGAAAAACATGACTAGTGTTTCTAAGAGGAACTGCTAGTTGTTGTAGCAGCAATACATGACTGGTGTTTCTAAGAGGAACTGCTAGTTGTTGTAGCAGCAATACATGACTGGTGTTTCTAAGAGGAACTGCTAGTTGTTGTAGCAGCAATACATGACTGGTGTTTCTAAGAGGAACTGCTAGTTGTTGTAGCAGCAATACATGACTGGTGTTTCTAAGAGGAATTGCTAGTTGTTGTAGCAGCAATACATGACTGGTGTTTCTAAGAGGAACTGCTAGTTGTTGTAACAGCAATACATGACTGGTGTTTCTAAGAGGAACTGCTAGTTGTTGTAGCAGCAATACATGACTGGTGTTTCTAAGAGGAACTGCTAGTTGTTGTAACAGCAATACATGACTGGTGTTTCTAAGAGGAACTGCTAGTTGTTGTAGCAGCAATACATGACTGGTGTTTCTAAGAGGAACTGCTAGTTGTTGTAGCAGCAATACATGACTGGTGTTTCTAAGAGGAATTGCTAGTTGTTGTAGCAGCAATACATGACTGGTGTTTCTAAGAGGAACTGCTAGTTGTTGTAACAGCAATACATGACTGGTGTTTCTAAGAGGAACTGCTAGTTGTTGTAGCAGCAATACATGACTGGTGTTTCTAAGAGGAACTGCTAGTTGTTGTAGCAGCAATACATGACTGGTGTTTGTAAGAGGAACTGCTAGTTGTTGCAGCAACAATACATGACTGGTGTTTCTAAGAGGAACTGCTAGTTGTTGCAGCAACAATACATGACTGGTGTTTGTAAGAGGAACTGCTAGTTGTTGTAGCAACAATACATATAACAAAAGTTTAAAACACTTTCACCTCTCAAACGTTGAAAACATATATGACATTAAACATTTATGAAATGTTTAGAATTTATAATTACTCAGCCTACGTTAATCTACCGTTGGTACAAGTAAAAATTACTGAGACAAATCTGAAAGAGAGGTTTGTTCTTGACAATAAAGTCAGAAAGTATTTGTTTGGGCCTCAGATCCGACAACAATAGCAGGCTAGTGCATAGGAATTAACATATGTCACATAATCTATAAAACACACATGTAAAACATTCACATCATAAAGCTCGTTATATTTATCGTTTAACATTCATTACCTCAAAAAAAATCGCCTAAATTAAAAAATAAACAGCGTTTGAGGCATGAGAATTAGTGCATGATTTGTGGCCTACCAATAAAGAGATTGCATTTTCTTGAGTACATGCACCTAACAGCTCATGTACTCAATAAATTTCCTAAGAGTTGCACATTATTTTTACCCGACAAGATATAAGATATCAAGATATCTTATATCTTGATATCCAATAAGATATCAAGATATCTTATATCTTGATATCCAATAAGATATCAAGATATCTTATATCTTGATATCCAATAAGATATCAAGATATCTTATATCTTGATATCCAATGAGATATCAAGATATCTTATATCTTGATATCCAATAAGATATCAAGATATCTTATATCTTGATATCCAATAAGATATCAAGATAACAAGATATCTTATTGGAATCAACAGTGTTTATCTGTTCAGCTTTAAATGTTACACATAAATTATCAGTGTAGATCTTCACTTGATGTTCAACTATTTACTTTCCTCTTACGATGAGAGAGAAAAAAATATACATTAATAAATAGTACATGGAGTGACTCTAGTTCTGGCAAGAGTGACTGCATAGTCAGGTTGACCTTGACTGTGGGTCAGTCAGTACCGTCCAGAACTTGCAATAGTAAGAACGCTAGTTCACTTCCTGGTACAGAATTCTTACACTTATTATTGTAGAAAAAGACACATGTGCAGTGTTATATATCCCCTGTATCCGACTGATGAAACGTGCTGTGCAGGCGAAACGTATAGGCAGTAAAGATATCCAAAATGCTGCATATGTGTCTTATTCTTGAGTGTCTCATTACGTTTCATTCATTAATAGAAGTAAATACGTCATGATGTTAAATACAGCCAAAAACTACAGTATCTCTTGAAATTATGTAATGAACATTAACATGTATTAGAATTAATGATTTTGAGAACAACATTAACCCAGGACATGATGATAGCATCAAGGACAACATTAACCCAGGACATGATGATAGCATCAAGGACAACATTAACCCAGGACATGATGATAGCATCAAGGACAACATTAACCCAGGATATGATGATAGCATCAAGGACAACATTAACCCAGGACATGATGATAGCATCAAGGACAACATTAACCCAGGATATGATGATAGCATCAAGGACAACATTAACCCAGGACATGATGATAGCATCAAGGACAACATTAACCCAGGATATGATGATAGCATCAAGGACAACATTAACCCAGGATATGATGATAGCATCAAGGACAACTAGTGAAGTGTTTGTTTACACAAAAGCATTGCTAGTTCCTCTCACCATCACTAGTAAGTACAGTGATGGAAGTCTATTTTCATCTGGACAGAATTTCAGTCATGTACAAACATAAAACCTCATTAATGCAAGGACACAGGTACGTACACTTACGACGTCCTTATTAGACTGTCAATACCAATATGTAAATGTTAGACCACTGAACGCCTTTAGCGAAACAACTTCTTATAAACGCTTTCAGATGTTCATTTCTTGGTCGCGTTATAATTCACCTCATTGCGTTCCTACTTCAGTGACTGGTAAGTCTAAATATAATGCAGCTTTGTTAGCTTCCTGCTGAACTGTGTGGGTTATTGAATGTATTTGAAGTCTATTGTACACTAGGGTCATTAAGACGTCATGTCCCTTGTTTACCACCAGTTAAGAGTAATTAATACCTAAAATAAAGATTAAAATAAAGTCTTATTGTATACACGCTGAGAGACATATACCTCTCAGTGTATATATATCTGATATGTTATGTTCTGTACAACTGAAGTTAAGCTGAGTGGAAGGAGAGTCGAATCTCAGAGTTTGTGCTGGAATTCTAAGCTTCCTTCATGGTGTCTGGTATGAACCCGCAACTCATTGACAAACTTAATGTAATAATTTAATTTTCTGACAATTTGTTGAAGATGTGAGAAGCTGTTTGTAGCCTTGAGTTTGTTAGTGGAGCTCAGACGCTGGTTTGACCTCTTCCACCTTGACGACGGAGTTGAAGCTGAGGTGGAAACTCTCTCATCCACAGCTTCATGTTCCAGTATGAACTAATGAGACACTTGTGCAACATTTAAGAACCTTTATTGAGGAAACGTTTCGATGGGGTGAGTCCATCAGTCTTGATGGAGTGAACACATCGACTCCAGACTGATGGACTGATTACCTCTAACACCTCATCTTTCTCCGTTTTTCTCTGTATTGAAATGAAGAAACCAATAGCTGGCGAAACGTTTCCTCAGTAAAGATTCCCAGATGTTGTACAAGTGTCTCATTTTTCAACTTGTTGGTTTTCTAAGCCATTTACATCACACTAGTATCAACATAAATGGACCTCTTAAAGGGCACGTCAGTCCCCCTGTCTTCTAATAACATGTTATTTTCCCCTATAATCTACCTTGTCCATAATTACTATCGTATTTGCTTTCTCTGCTTTCGTAAGGTGAAGTCCAGGATCTTTCCTTAATTCATGGTATAACTTAACAAATCTTTGAGAACAATTGTGTTGCAGAGGTCTGAGCTTTGCTGAGCTTTGCTCAGACCTCTGCAACACAATTGTCCTCAAAGATTTGTTAAGTTATACCTTGAATTAAGGAAAGATCCTGGACTTCACTTTACGAAAGCAGAGAAAGCAAATGCGAAAGCAATTATGGACAAGGTAGATTATAGGGGAAAAATGAACATGATATCAGGAGACAGGGAAACTCACGCTCGCTATAATTCCTTCTAGTCGTTCTTTGGGGTGATTTAGGCTTCAGTCCTTCCTTCAGGAGGCGCTGAGTGAAGTTCTTGCCGAGCCTCATCAGCAAGTATATCAGAGTTGAGAGTCTCAGGAGCAGAGGCAGACCTCGCAGGAGAACCACTACTGCTGTCCTTCTTGGGTGAGTGCTGTCCTGGTTGTGGCGTTGAAGGCTGTAAAAGACAACACAACCAATCAAACACACTCCATTAGTCCACCATCCACGACTTCTGACTTAACCATATCAAAATACAAAAAGGATATTAGCACATGCAGTATTACAAGCAATATTAGAACATGCAATATTACAAGCAATTGAACAAAATATAAAAGTAATGCTAAGGAAAACATGCCAGCAATGAAATAAAGATGGCAGCAATGAAATAAAGATGGCAGCAAGCGAGAAAAGATAAGATTCTTGCTGCCATGATGGTGGTGAATACGAACCTTAATACTGAAGGTGAGGTGATATTTCTTGTTCTTGTCAAGGATGTCTGTGGGCAGGATGATCTGTTGTCTGGCGTGACCGTGCTGTCCAGGAGGGAGGGAGGGAGACGCACGTTACACACACCTCGCTGGGCGAAACGTCTCCACAATAAAGATACCCAAGTGTAGCACATGTGACTTACTTATCTATAGGTACGTATTGTACACCATCAATATTATGACAGTGTTAAGAAGGTACAAGAAGGTGGCATTCATCACTACCACTACTACTACCACCACTACCACCACTACAGCTATCAGAACTACTACCACTACCACCACTACCGCTATCAGAACTACCACCACTATCACAAAAACCACCTCTACAAACAGCACTGTCAATGTTGTACTGAAGATAATGTTGTTAAAGGCCTCACCATAACTGTTGTTACTATAACCTCTGACTCACCTTACTAACACAGAGACTAACACAGAGACTAACACAGAGACTAACACAGAGACTAACACAGAGACTAACTCAGAGACTAACAAACAGACTAACAAGAGACTAACACAGAGACTAACACAGAGACTAACACAGAGACTAACACAGAGACTAACACAGAGACTAACACAGAGACTAACACAGAGACTAACTCAGAGACTAACAAACAGACTAACACAGAGACTAACACAGAGACTAACACAGAGACTAACACAGAGACTAACACAGAGACTAACACAGAGACTAACACAGAGACTAACACAGAGACTAACACAGAGACTAACACAGAGACTAACACAGAGACTAACACAGAGACTAACACAGAGACTAATTCAGAGACTAACAAACAGACTAACACAGAGACTAACACAGAGACTAACAAGGTAGAACACTAACAAGCTGAATAACAAAGCAGAGAACCAACAAGGAAACTAACACAGCAGGATACTAACACAGCAGGATACTAACACAGCGGCATACTAACACAGCAGGATACTAACACAGCAGCATATTAACACAGCAACATACTAACACAGCAGCATACTAACACAGCAGCTTACTTACACAGCAGGAAACTAACACAGCAGGATACCAACACAGCAGGATACTAACACAGCAGCATACTAACACAGCAGCTTACTTACACAGCAGGATACTAACACATCAGCATACTAACACAGCAGGATACTAACACAACAGGATACTAACACAGAAGCATATTAACACAGCAAGATACTAACACAGCAGCATACTAACACAGCAACATACTTACACAGCAGGAAACTAACACGGCAACATACTAACATAGCAGGATACTAACACAGCAGCATACTAACACATCAAGATACTAACACAGCAGCATAATAACATAGCGGCATGCTAACACAGAAGTATACTAACACAGCAGCATACTAACACAGTAGGGAAACTAACACAGCAGGATACCAACACAGCAGGATACTAACACGGCAGGGAGCTAACACAGCAGGACGCTAAAACAGCAGGATACAAACACAGCAGGATACTAACACAGCAGGATACTAACACAGCAAGATACTAACACAGCAGCATACTAACACAGCAAGATACTAACACAACAGCATACTAACACAGCAGGATACTAACACAGCAGGATACTAAAACAGCAGAATACTAACACAGCAGCATACTAACACAGCAGGATACTAACGCAGCAGGATACTAACGCAGAAGGATACTAACACAGCTGCATACTAACACAGCAGCATACTAACACATCAGGATACTAACACAGCAGCATAATAACATAGCGGCATGCTAACACAGAAGGATACTAACACAGCAGCATACTAACACAGCAGGATACTAACGCAGCAGGATACTAACGCAGAAGGATACTAACACAGCTGCATACTAACACAGCAGCATACTAACACAGCAGGATACTAACGCAGCAGGATACTAACGCAGAAGGA